>JAOTNS010001144.1:0-17004 GCA_028476615.1 Culter alburnus | reverse complement strand
CGGCCCAGCCCATGCTATGAACATTCTCGGGACAATCACTTAAATTGCGGTGCTTCACAACTCCTCCAACTTCATTACTGCATTCTGTTCACCAGTCACAGTATGTGTCAGCAGAACATCTCCATTATAGTCACTCCTTAAGTGGTCCGTTACAGTCCATCCGAACCTGGTCCTTACAGCATATGGGCCGTTATCCTGACTACGTATGATCTCCCAAGGCTCTAATGCTTCTGGAACATTAGCTCCAATCAAAAGCTCAATTCCAGCATTAATTTTAGGCAAGCAGATATTACTCAAATAAGGCCAACATTCAAGATCTTTCTGTGAGGCAATGTTTGCTGTGGTCACAGGCATGGTCTCCTGTGTGTACACTTCAGGCAATGCACAATAAACTTCTTGATTCAACCCAGAAACCTCCAAGTCTTTCAGAACATAACTACCAACTGATTTATCTTGACTCATAGTTCTGAGAAGAATGTTAACTCTCTTTCCAGGGAGGTTGAGCTTGTTCATCAGACTTTCCGTACAGAAAGAAGCAGAGCTTCCAGAATCAAGAAAAGCATATGTCATCACCACACTGTTACCCTTTTTTGACTTAACACACACTGGAACAATAGATAATGCACAGTTGTCTTTGCCAGCCCCAGTAAGACCACTGGTTTGAAGAGAGACCATAGCACTGCCTACAGCTGACTTAAATTCAGCTTTCTTCCTATCTGAAGTGTCTTCCTTTTCATAAGAATAAATGTGAAGAAGACTTGGGTGTTTGAGACTACATACGTTACAGATACTTCTCTTTTTGCAGTCCCTGCTAATGTGTCCTGTATGCAAGCAGCCAAAGCAAATTCCTCTTGTCTTCAAGAAGTTCATCTTTTCACTATGACTTCTTCTGGTAAGCTTATTACAAACATCCAATGAGTGTTCACCACCACAGCAGAGACAGATTCTGTTATTTGTTATCTTACTGTGTTCTTTTAATTCAGGCATAGCAGTGATAGTGGTAGCAAAACTGCTTCTAGCTTTTGGCTGAATTGTTCTTATATTCATCTTCTTACCTCCAGCAGGTGTTACATCCTGAATATTACCAAACACAGGATCAGAAAGAATTTTTACTTGTCTCTCAATAAAGTCCACAATATCAGCAAAGGTGGTCTGATTATGGCGTCGCTCCTTTAACTCATATGCAACAACTCTCCATTTGTCTTTGAGTTTATAAGGAAGCTTTGAGAGGATAACTTGCATATTAGTGGTGAGATTCAGTTCATTCATATAGTTAATATCTTGCATAGCGTTACAACAACTCCTTAGGAAAAGACCATACTCTTGTAGGGCCTTAGCATCTTCAGATCTTATAACTTTCCATGAAAGAGCCTTCTCCATATATGATGCAGCTATTTTTACCTCATTGCCAAAATTCTCCTTAAGCAAAGCTTTAGCCCTTAGGTAACCTTGTGAAGGGGTCATGTGCTGGCAACTTCTAACAAGTTCTTTCGGCTGTCCTCGTGTATATTGCTCCAGGAAATGCAGACAATCCCCTGGGCTGTCTGCTTTCTTTTCCACCACCTCCTCAAATGAACGCATGAACTCATGAAAGCGAAATGGATCTCCATCAAAGTAAGGAATTTCTCTGGGTGGAAGTGAAGACAAGTTATGCTGTTTAACCAATAAAGTAGCTATTTCATTTGCTTACCAATGAACTGAAGCATGCTTGTGGGCTCACATCATTTGAAAACTTGATCCACAAACATTTCCAATATTCTGACTATCCAAAGAAGATGTATTAGGCAATGTAGATTGTGAAGGTTTTGTTTTAGATCTTGTTGATGGTATGTTGCATCTACTTCCATAGGCCTAGGCTCATGGGTATCAGAAGGAGCAATGCAGATATTTGATTTCCCAGTTTCAGTCATCCATTGTTCACATCCTTCACAAAGCCATTACAGTGTTTAGAAATTGAGTCAAACCATTCATTTTGTTTAGTTTGTTCCTCCAGAGGTAGTAGAGGCAGTACACTTTTATATAGTACAGATGCATCATCCATCAGCAATTTCATAGTTTTCAACATTGAACACACTTGAGATGCATTGCCATCGCATTTCATCAACTCTTTCATTGACACAATCATATTCTTCACTTTATTCACTTTACTCTTGCGATCCTTTTGCAAGGATTCAATTTTTGCCAGCAGGGCTTTTGCCGTGGGCCTATGCTCTCGTTTGCCGCTATCAGCAGTGTGTTCCATATCCTCAGAGTTCATTCTTAAACTCACGCGAACTTCAAACAGCGCTGTATTCAGCGCACACAGAGCCAAACCATCAATGAACGTAGCGAGGCAGCACACAAGAGCCCATTAATGAAACCAAGAGCAACACAGACCGCATCCAATCCAAAGCCAATCCAATCAATCACAATCGCAATAAATGCGTCTTCCACAACAGCAGCAATGCAGCAATGCATAAAGCCACAATCCATTTAAGCCGCTGACATACCTCGTCTGCCGTTAGTATGTGCGTCGCGTCCCATTGATCCACTTCACGGAGCGCGTCCGCGACAACATGCGTTGTGCAGGTACAGCCGTTTCCAAACTGCGTCTAGATAATCTTCAAACAGTCGATTTTCTGTTGACTAACATGTAGCGGCAACCTATAGCCGCTGAGAGGCTAAGCAGCCAGGACAAAACTGTGTGACGCGTTCATTTCCCATACATTTAAAGCCAAGTACATTTATTGTTGTTTTGATGAAATATACTGTAGTCAATGAAAAGAACATACTTGAAACTGTAGACAGGTTGAGAATGGTTAAAAACGGTCAACAGAAAGTGAGCATTCCCAGCTACCCACCCCCTCTCTACGCACCTACATTCAAAAACAGGAAACACTTACGTAAATACCTGAATCAACCAGCGCGTGACCAACATACCCGGAAATACATACAAGAAAAAAAATACAAAATAAAAGACATACATTTTCTGCACTTACAAATTGTCTTTCTAAATGTTTCGTTAGCATGTTGCTAATGTATTGTTAAATGTGGTTAAAGTTACCATCGTTTATTACTGTATTCGCGGAGACAAGAGCCGTCGCTATTTTCATTTTTAAACACTTGCAGTCTGTATAATTCATAAACACAACTAGCATTAGCCGTTAGCCACAGAGCATATAGCCTCAAACTCATTCAGAATCAAATGTAAACATCCAAATAAATACTATACTCACAGGAATCCATGCATGCAGCATGCATGACGAACATGTTGTAAAGATCCATTTGAGGGTTATATTATCTGTGTGAACTTTGTAAATGCACTGTATTATAGTCCAGAGCTCGGGAGCTGTGGCATGAATCGGTGCATAGTTAATGATGCCCCAAAATAGGCGTTAACGGAGTATTTTGAGTCTCTTTCACACTGGTAAGAAAAAAACCGTGGTGGTATCGCCGGCGATACCCTCAGACCTCAGAGTGTTAAAAAAATTAATTTAAAAAAATCTATGGGGTATTTTCAGCTGAAACTTCACAGACACATTCAGGGGACACCTTAGACTTATATTACATCTTTTGAAAAGACGTTCTACAGCACCTTTAAGCGTTCGTGCTCAGACACGGTGTATGCGGACTGAGAAGCAGAGGTAGTTTTTCTCTCTCTCATATATCTTGCATTAACTGTCTTTTTATAATGTAATCGCTACATTCATGATGTTAAAACACTGTTAAGAGTTTCTGTTATAACTTGCATCTGTGTGATTAGCGTATTTTCCGTGAAAGTAGTACTTTTAACCGTGTTAAAAGTTTGCACGTGTATTTTTCCATGCAGGAATGAGAGAGTAGGCCTGATCTGTGTATACTAATATTGCCTCACACTACTCTGTTTAAGGTATGTTGTTTCAATCTGTGATTAATTTAAATGTTTGTTTTGTAATTTGAATTTATTTATTTGTGAGTTGATTAGAATGCATGTATACTTGAGTGTATACTAGACCTTCTATACTAACTGCCTCGTGGTACATTTTCATGCAATGACACTGTGTTCATGCAAAAAAATAATTTTGTTGTACACATAGTGATTTAACAATCAAATTTTGATGCAATCTAGTAGGGGTGTGACGAGATCTCGTGCCACGAGACTAATATGTGACGAGATTTCTCGTCGAGGCGAAAAGTAGTCTCGTGATGTTGCCATGACAGAGCCATGACAGAGTGGTTAGGATGATTAGGAAAGAATATGCTTCGTTTACATTACGCCTCCACTGTCGTTTTGCTTTGTATTTAAATAAAAAACATTTAATTCAGTTGGATAACGGTCGCCGCCGCTCCATATTTACAGAGTTACGCGCGATCGCGAAAGTGAACGTAAACGCGAGGGATTTTGAAAGCGGCTCCCAGATGAATACAGATATCTCTCAATATGAAAGCTATTTTAGGCTGGGCAGTGTAGTTGTAATCATCTCTTAGTTCTGTATCAAAGAAAAAATTGGTCTTATTTGCACTTTGAATATTGAGAGAGTACAATAAGTGCAACCATAATCGCAAAGTGTTACCATAAAAATGAATAACAGTTTTCTCTTAATCTTATTAAGCACAAACGATAAGGTTTCATTTGTTAACATTAGTTAATGCACTGTGAACTATCATGAACTAACAATGAATGGCTATTTTTATTAACTAACATTAACATGTTAGATTAATAAATACTGTAGCAAAGATATTGCTCATTGTTAGTTGATGTTGGTTAATACATTAATGTTAATAAATGAGACCTTATTATAAAGTGTTACCATTTTTATTTATACTGGTTTTATTTCTATGATCAGTTTGTGGAAAGGAGTTCAGTTAGGAGGTCTAAAGTTGTAGAAGCTCATAAATCATGTACAGTAAGGTCTGAAGAGACTGAAATCATACAGAAGAGAAGTCAGTCAGTTGAGTTAGTGGCAAAACCTTTTACAGTGCTTGAGTATTGTTGTCTTTTACTGCATATGATAATTCATACTCAGAAAGTAGAACTGAATGACATTCATTATAAGATGATTAGTTAAAACATTTCAAATACACCTGCAGAATATTTTTTCTAGTCATGTATTTCGCCATTGAGGATTTCTTAAAAATAGTGTGTAAAAATCTTGTCTCGTCTCGTGAACTCAATCTCGAGTCTCGTCTCGTCTCATGAGATACCTGTCTCGTCACACCCCTACAATCTAGAGTTTATAGTACACTTTACATGCATTCCTATGAAGTTACAGTGTATTTGAATGTTAACAAATGTTTAATGACTATTACGTTTTTTATTTACGTTGGTCATGTTTTAATAATTAAGCACTACATTTTCTCATGTGAAATATCATTTCTATATGTAACATCCTTTAAGCGTTTGTGCTCAGACGCAAAGTGTATGCGGACTGAGAAGCAGAGGAATGAGAGAGTAGGCCTGATCTGTGTATACTAATATTGCCTCACACTACTCTGTTTAAGTGAATAAATCCATCTGCATCCATCATCCCATTTGTGGTGTGATTGTGTTTGCGTGGTGTCTAGAGGTTACCACTTGAAGTCAAAACTTCAAACTACCAGTGACTGACCTACTCTGACTGACCTACAGTCACTCTGAACATTAAACTATCCACACAACACAAACTATCTGAACATACAATGAAAATGACCAGCTTGAGCTGTAAGGAAACTCACCCCAATGATGTAGCGGAGGATATTTTGCTCATCACATGTTTTAAGGATGATATTTTCAGTATCTGGATCAGTGGGGTCTCCATCTGTGATGATCACCAGGGCTTTCTGAGCGCTGAGATCGGCTCCAGACGACGCATTATTCAGGAGATTGGTTCTGGTGATAAAATAAACTAGATAAAAAGGTTCATCAAGACTTTTATGCTGGCTTGAGAAAGCCTGACCAAAAAGCTTGAAGTTTGAATGTTTTCAGTTTAAGTTGCTAGGGTGTTCTGGATGTTTTTTATGCAGTTGCTAGGGTGTTTTAGATATTTGCTAGGGTGGTACACTAATTGTTAAGATTTGCTAGTGATAGGATTTTCATTTGGCTGTTATGAAATGTAAATCCAGTTGGTTAGTGTGACGGTCCCCTGGGCTAGTTTTGCTTGTGGGGCGGGACTTATGAGGTACTCATTATCTGAAACACCTGCAGAGTAAGATATAAGAGTTTTGGTCCTCTGATTTGGTCATCTTTTCTGTTACCCTCTGTTTTCGTTAGTTCTGGGTTGTTTTGCTGGGATAATGCGTTTGTTTTATGTTTTAGTTTAGTTTGGGGTTCTTAGGTTTGGCCGGCCTCTTTGGTATGTTTGTTAATTATACTTTCATACTTGTTATACTTTCATTACTTGTTTGTTGCCCTTAGTATTACTTTCATGTTAATTTATGATTTTGTAAGTTTAATTTTGTTAATAAATATTCTTTGATTCACTGTTGTTCTCGTTGCCTCCCTCATTTGTCGCGGCGCGGCACCGAGCCGGCCGTGACAGTTAGAAAAATGACACCATGATCAGACAGATCAGCCTGAAGGACTATGCAGAACTTGCTGGAGATACTCTAAACCAGTTATTGCTAGAAAAAGTTTTCAGATTTGTTTGCTACAGGAAATATGTAAGTTGCCTGGAGATCATTGCCAAGTTTGTTTGTTCTAGCTTGAATGCTCTAAGAGGAGCTAGAGTCCGAATTTTTAGTCTCAGAAGAATAGTATAAGTTTAAACAGAATATCAGTAGGTTGGCTTTCTCAACAGATTTCTCAAAAGATGGACGACACATCTCCATTTCCTTCCACTGTAGAATAATGAAGCCAAAATATTCCAGAAATCAAATATCCCATTTGATAACATGGAGAGGGAGGGGTTTATGACCTATACTGCAGAGAGCCACCAGGGCGCAATCAAAATGCTTTGAATTCACTTTTCACGACGTGTGTTTTTCAATGTGTTTAACTGACCAGAACAAAAGAGCAAAACTACAGAAACAGCCATCTTTGAAGGTTTCACTCACAAGGCATATTTGATTGCTCTGCGTGTGCTTGTGAGAGCTTTCATGTGTTTCTCTTTCATGAGTTTCTCTTCAGCAGAGCCATCCTGATAGTCATTGAAGTCAAACACAGTTCTGAATACAGATGAAAACTGGACAGCAGCAAACTGACACACAGAGAGACAAACAACAAGCACACGTGCCGTTAACATCATTAGCAAACTATTACATGTCGATATTTCCACATTAATAGTGGTGGATTATCTACCTTTATGGAGGAGTTTGAAAATGTT
Source organism: Culter alburnus (assembly GCA_028476615.1). NCBI lineage: Eukaryota > Metazoa > Chordata > Actinopteri > Cypriniformes > Xenocyprididae > Culter > Culter alburnus. The sequence goes on along the minus strand of JAOTNS010001144.1, from coordinate 9,745 downwards.
TTCATAGCATCTATAATGAATTTTTTGTTCATTTCAAATTCTTTGTCTTTCATACTGGCGGATCCATCAAAGAGAAACACCAGATTGACTTCTCTCTTCGTGCATTCTGCAGAAATATCACAAGATATGGAAACCACATCTGTTACAACAACTTCTTTTAGCAATCAAACCATAAATTATTGACAAGATGCCCAATAAATCCATTTATTCCACAAGTATTTAACATAATATCTTGAATCATGTCTTTAGTCATTAAAGGGGTCATGAATTGAGAAATCATGTTTTCCTTAATCTTGTGACATATAAGAGGTCATTGTACTATAAAATATCCTGTAGGTTTTAAAACCTAAAATATCCTCATTAGTCCAAAATCAGCTTTTATTGAAAACGTGCTCGAGAACAACCCATTTCTGATTTTGTCACATTATGACATCAAAGTGCGATGAAAGACCGCCTCTGCAGAAGAATATCAACACCTACTTCTACATCATCATGTCTTAAGCCCTGCCCACCGATTCACACATGTCATGTCGTAGTAAATACCAGACAGAGGCAAACACAGGATTACTCCAGTAACAAAACCATAAAGATGTCTTTGAAGATTACAAGACATTTTGCAGTGCGGAGTTGTGGGTTAAAAACTTCTTTTCGATCCTAACATTAAGAAAGCATGGACAAACAGTATTTTTTTAACAAAGTTAAAAGCATATGTAATGGGCATAAATGTTTCACAGTTGTCAAATGTTTCAGCTATGCAAAAGAGATAAACACCAAACGTGTATGGCTGAATATTTCAGTGGTTGTTATTTTTCAACAATGGAAGGTTTCAAAACAATTCCACACATATAATTGTGGGGACATTATATTAAACTTATATTAATATGCAAAACTGTTAACCAATCATTAGCCAATGCAGTGAGTGTTTAGTGTCCAGTCTTACATGAAGCACACCTATCAAAACAGAGTGTTCGAAAGAGAGGGTCAAAAACAGAATAGAAAATAGGCTATTACTTTTAAATTAGGATTGATGTAAAAATCTAACATTATAAGTGGACCTCAAATAACGTTATAATTTTTTTTTAAATGCAGTTCATGACCCCTTTAATCAAGTTACTAACTACAAATCCATTTAAAATACAGTAAAATCAAGAATCAGTGGTTTGTTAATTTCCTTGAACCTTTATTTAACTGGCAAAAGTACTAATGTCACCAAAATACATTTAAAGATTATGCTGAGTGAATTCTGCATTTCAAAACTTAAATACAAGAGTATATTTAAAGTGTACTTAAGTATACTTGGAATAGTTACACTTTAGCTTTTGGACAACTAAAATGCATTTAGTACAAAAAATTAGTTGTTCCAATTTAGCAGACTTTAAGTATACCAATTTAAAGCGTGCATCACATACATTTAGTTATACTAAAGTACATGCAAATAAATTGTGCTTAAGTATACAATTTTTTCACTAGGGGTATCAGGCAAGATTGGGTAAAAATTCCACTTGCAAAACTGCAACAATTAGTATCCTCAATTCCCAAATGATTATTAAGTGTAATTAAAAGGAAAGGTGATGTGACACAGTTGTAAAGTTGTTCAGTGAAAACATTGGAAATCTTTTCTTTGTACATTTGTCAGTTAAATAAAGGTTCAAGAGAATGAACAAATCACAGATTCTTGATTTTATTGCCTTTTACAAAAAGACAACTTATCTGGAAATGGAGTTGTAACCATCTAACACATGGATTAAACTCTTAAAGACTGAAACAGATAAACTGCATTAAGTGCTAAAAGTGTCAGTATCAGCTGGTTTCTGTGTCTCGTCAGACCTTGGTAAGCAGCAGTAAAGTTTGAGACGGCTTTTAAACTGCTGTTGAACTGGAAGCAGATGCCGTTCAGATACGAGTTTCCATCACACTCATGAGGAAGATACGGACTGCAGCTCTGAGAAAGAGACACAACATCAGTAACATCAGGAGGATCAAATCACAGAGAAGCTGAAATGAAGACTCCAGTGCTAAAATGAGGAAGAAAAGAACATTCCTGCAGTGTTTCAGTGGACACGAGTACAGAAGAGACCGTGAGCAGAAGTCAAACGCTGAAGTGAATAATGAAGGAATCTGCTGAACTTACAGTCAAGCGTCCGACAGGAGCAGACGACACAGCAGCAGACATGCCGAAGAACCGGACGCTCTCTGAGCCTGTCAATCATCACCAGAGAGAGATCAGACCTCAGTATGACAGGACAAACTCAAACCACAACACAGTTAGAGCAGATTAAACAGATGCACAAAGGTTTGTGTGACACAGTGGAAGTCAACAGAAAGTTCATGACAGATAGTGTGTGTGACGCTGATACCTGGCCAGTGCAGCGGTCTGCAGGAACGCAGATCTACTGTGCAGCTGTAAATTTCACCTGTTGAGTTTCTTTTTAATGGGGCTCCAACGATGATCCTGCCAAAAACACCCTCACAATCAATCAGACAGTCAGAAAACACCTAGCAACCACACAGAACACCCTAGCAACCAGTGTGTGCGTGTTTCACTCACTGTTTCCTGTTTTCAAACTCAGACTGATAAACGCTGTAACCAAAGAAATCTTCTGCCGTGCCGTTAAATCTCAGTGGATGTTCAGTGTCGATATTGAAGGCCTCTGAAAGAGACGCTGGAGAAGTGAGAGAGACTGTTGAGACATCACGAGATGTTTGTGAGATTTTTTCTTAAAGATCCACTGAGTTTCTCTTCCTGTTTGACAGTGTTTCATAAGACGCTTCTATTACATGGAATGTGAAAATAGAAACACCAGCCACCATACACCACACATGTTTGCCGGGAGCCAGTGCACCTGACATCAAAGCAAATTTAAAAGTGCTGGCTAATGCTAATCGCAAATACTCTAAGATTATTATTCAAGTTGCCACTAATGATGTTCGACTTTGACAGTTGGAGATTACTAAAAACATTAACATTTAAAAGGTGTGTGAACTCACAAGTACAATGTCAGAATTTTGGCCTTATTTCAGTGACTTAAGTTTTTTGTTTTTTCAATAACCACGCATAAACATTATTCCTTCAAAAACACAAACATGTACATACATGTTCCTCACATATTTTGGTAGCATAGTTTGTGCTGAATACAGTGTAATGACACTTGGCACAAATGTCAGGGCATGTCAAAACTTCTCCAAGCCCCAAATCAGCCTCAGACTCCAGAGGGTTAAGGTCCATTTTACTGCAGAGTTTAGCTCCAAATCTATTCAGTTGAGAACTCCTGGTTTAGAATTTGCTGTTCTCACCCGGAACTATTATCATTTTATTTTTGGTATTATAACCACTGCTCTAAATCATCAGCAATTTCATCTGCAACCTGAAGGCTTGGATATTAACCTTGTCTACTAGATGGAGCTATAAGATAAGGAATCATTTTAGACTTATATTATTAATTTGTTTTCTATCCCTTTAAATAGAAATAAATGCATTTATTTATCTAAATTTTGTGTAACTTGTGTATTGACAGTATATTTCATTTACGCTGTTGTTGTAAATAATGTGTTTTGTAAGACTGATGCCAGAGTGCCTGGACCAAGAAAGGTCTACTCTTTGAGAAACAAAGTAAATTAACATTTGAACTCTCTCTTGCAAAATAGCATCCCCTTCCAAGACGCAATCACACTGAGTCAATCACACCTCAGCATTTGCCTTAATCTACATTTCACTTCCTTCACCCTCTTCCCCCATCTCTTCTCTCTACATGCAGAGATGACCTAGAATTCACCCAAAATCTATCTAGTTTAATGTGAACAATCATCAAAGAATGCTATACAATGTTTGGTATCGTTTGAAATGTCTCAGTGCAACTGGTACAATGGTCTCGTCTACATAAAAGTAAACCAAAGGTATTAAAGGTTTTAAGAGTTTAGGGATACTTTGGTTGCAACTGTGGGTGTGCCTCTTTCCCAGGGTCTTTCATCCAAACTACCTCCTGTTCCACAGCAAGGTGCGAACCCCCTAGGTCTGTGGCCCTAGTCAATGCAAATTCTGATTGTAAGTTCATGCCCCACATTGGGGTTGTTCTGAGTATTTAAAGAAATGTTGCAAAAGGCTTGGGGCGACTCTGTATTCAGATGAAGTCCAGGACACTCAATGTGTATTTTTCATGTCAGGTATGCATCTTACTCTATTTCTGAGCATTTGATGTTTTGTATTGACCACCTTTGAATTGATTATGTAATTGGCATGATACATTTACCTGACTAATAAATTGTCACATTTGATTAGAGAATTCCAAGATTACTTGGAATTAAACTACTTTGCCACACTGAAAAGATGTAACGCGCAAGAAACCTTCCCCGTCCTGTGGGAAACCGCCATTGGGCCGATTGGGCGGGCCTTGCAGTTTAATAATAGTTTATTTTCAGTACGATTAGTATATTATTATCTTTAAATTATAAAACTGTAGTTTGATGGTTGAGCTCCAGAAAACCATTAATGAGGTGGCTAAGACAGTCACAGCTTTGAAAAACAAAAAAGCAGGAATAAAGAAATGCATATAAAGGGGTTATTCATGAGGGCGATGCGGTTCTAAATAGAACTGTTACTATTATCATATTTTTGAGGGACATAGGAAAGTCTTCCATAAGTCTACTTTTAATTTTTATTTTCCAGAGAAGAAAGAAAAAGAAATACGTGTTTGGGACAACATAAACATCTCTGTCCCTTTAACCCTCTGGTACTGTTCAGTTCAACAGTTGAGTTTGTGGCAGAACCATTTGCGGTCTTGTATTATTTTATTAACCACTACATAGCTAGTTTAGTTATGAAAAAAATATTATATAAACGTTAAGCCAAAACGAATTCATTTAAATCTAAACTGAAACAGAAACCTGTATTATAACCTACCTCTCTAATTTGGCACAAATCCAAATGTCGATTTGGAGCCTAAACTATATTTATTATTTAAACGCTTTTACACACATAACCTTTTATATGTTTGGTTGAATGTATGTTATTTTGACAATTAACAAGTTACTAAAACTGATATGTTTTGTGTCCGCGTGATGAGGCGCTGACGCGTTCACTTGAATTTTCTTATAAAAGCGGAAACATCTTAACATAATCAGACATTTATGGTGTGTTAACTTGAGAGAGACACACATGCAACACCATTCGAATCTGTGAAGGGTTAAATATGCCTATTAGTTCCCTTTCGAGGGAACGAGACACTGCGTCCGATAGGAACGCTTTGGGAACGCCTCCAGCGTGATAGCGTCTGATGCACGACTGTCAACTAGTCCAATGGCGAGAGTGAACGTCACGGGCGGGTGACGTCACGACCAGGAAAGGATAAAATACACATCCGGTGCAACCGGCTTCAGCTTTTCTGCCTCAGCAAAAGCACTCTATGTGAAACTGTCTTTGTCTATTTATTGTTGTCTGTCTCGTTATCATACAGCACAATATCACAGTTATGGCGAACACACAAGCATTTAAACCGTGTGCTCCTCCCTGCCCTCGTTTTCTCTCGGGTGGGGATACACACGATTTGTGCGTTATGTGTTTGGGAGCGGAGCATGCTCTTTCAGCCTTCGAGGGGGCTGAATGCGAGCATTGTGAAAAACTTCCCCTGAGGACGCTCCGCTCCCGCCTCGCACTTTTCGAGGAAAGTGCGCAGGCAAGCGTTCCCCACGGCTCTGGACCCGCTGCTGCCGAGGCAGCGCGGAGAAAGATGTCGTGGGGCTCGCAGTTGGATCTGTCAGCGGGGCTTGAGACGAGCATGAGTGCTTTTTCTCAGCCTTCACCTGGCAGATCCCGCGCCCCCTCTCTGGTGTCGGAAGCCCGCCCCGCGGCTTCTTCCGCCCAGGGAGAGGGCTCGTCGCATCATCACTCTAGTTCTGAGGAATTAGACGTGCTGAGCGTCGATATGGGGGAAGATGACTCGCCATCACTTTCCCCTGAGTACGAGGAGCTGGTGGATGTGCTTTCTCGTGCTGTGTCAAAATTAAACATCGAGTGGCCAGCCGAGAATCTTGGCGCTCGTCCAAAAAGCAAACTGGACGAGCGGTTTCTGTCATCAAACAAAGCACTTCCACCACGGGGCCTTCCCTTTTTCCCTGATTTGCATGATGAGATATCTAAAACTTGGAAAAAGCCATATTCATCACGTCTTTTCAGCCCTCATGTGAAACACTACTCCAATATAAGAGGGCTGAAAGAGCATGGTTATGGGGCGATGCCCCGGGTTGAACAGACGTTTGCGAGTTATCTGTCCCCGGGTTCAGCATCGTCCCTGAAGGCCCCCCCATGCTTCCCACTAAACCACTAAAAGCTACATCAGGGTTAGTGGGAAAAGCGTATATGGCAGCAGGTCAGGCTGGTGCGTGCTTGCATACTAAGGCTGTTTTGCAAGCGTACCAAGCAGACCTGTTGAAGGATTTGGATGGCGGGGAGGGGATTGGCTCGGACGCTGTTCGAGAACTTCGTCGAGCCACAGATCTGTCTCTAAGAGCCACAAAGGAGACCACCAGAGCTGTTGGGAGGTCTATGGCAGCCTTGGTGGCGACAGAGAGGCACCTGTGGCTTAATCTGTCTGAGTTGAAGGATAAAGACAGGGCCTTTCTCCTCGACGCTCCGCTTGCACCATCTGGCCTGTTCGGCGACGCAGTCACATCTGTCGTCGACAGGTTCCAGGAAGCTAAAAAGCAGGCGGAGGCGTTTAAAAAGTATCTTCCATGCCGCCATCCACCTTCTGGGGGCTGCTGGGCGTGAGCAGTCCCAGCCGTACAGCTCCTCGTACCGAGCGCAGCAGAAAGAGAGTGTCTCCTCTTGAGCTCCACCCCAAAGACACGGTGGGCCGGGACGGCACTCTCAGCCCAAGCCTTCCAAGCCGAAGACAGACCTGAGGGTTTTGCTTCAGGCGAAGAAGGCTGGGCATAAGAAGTCCTGACGCCAGTGGCGTCAGACTTCTGAGGGCAGCCCCACACGTGGCCCTCAGGGGGCCGTTCTGCCAACCCCGCCACCTTTGGTGCTTCGGGGCGCAGCGGTTCCCACCGAATTAGTGACGCAGTGTTCAGAACATCAACACGACACTGCGTCACATCCTCTGAGGAGGATAAATTTACATCAAAAATGTGCTGTGAACAAAACACCAGAGGCCAGCCTCGAGAGGCTGGTTCCCTTAGTAGATTTTCTGGTAGAGTGGAAATCTCTTCAAAATATCTCACGTTGGGTTACACAAATTATTTAGAGAAAGGTTACAAAATCCAGTTTTGGTGCCGTCCACCTCTATTCAAAGGAGTGCTGCATACGTCAGTACTTCCTCAGCAGGCTTTGGTGTTGGAACAAGAAATAAAAACCCTATTAGCAAAGGAGGCTATAGAGAGGGTTCCGGTTGCTGACAGGGAGTCGGGGTTTTACAGCCGGGTATTTCTTGGTTCCAAAAAAGGATGGGGGATTGCGCCCTATTTTAGATCTATGTCATCTGAATCGAGCAGTTCAAAAGCTAAAATTAAAGATGCTGACGTTAAGTCAAATCGTGACTCAAATCAAATCCGAGGATTGGTTTGTCACAATAGATCTCAAGGATGCATACTTCCATATCTCCATCCTTCCACAGCACAGGAAGTTCCTGAGGTTCGCTTTCGGGGGGCGAAGCGTACCAATTTCGGGTTCTTCCGTTCGGCCTAGCTCTCTCACCCCGCACATTCACAAAATGTGTAGATGCAGCGCTGGCCCCACTCAGGCTGCAGGGCATACGCATCCTGAATTATATCGACGACTGGTTGATTTTGGCACAGTCAGAGGAGATGGCGGTTCGGCATCGAGATGTCGTTCTCGCACACATTCGGAAATTGGGGTTGAGACTGAATGCCAAGAAAAGCGTCCTTACTCCACAACAGAGGACCACTTTTCTTGGCGTGGTTTGGGATTCAGTGACAATGCGAGCATGTCTCTCTCCAGCTCGCATCACTGCTATTCTATCAGCCGTAAAAGAATTGAAGCTAGGCCAGTCACGCACTGTAAGGCAGTTTCAGAGACTGTTGGGTCTGATGGCAGCAGCGTCCAACGTGATACCTTTTGGCCTGCTGTACATGAGACCCTTACAGTGGTGGCTCAGGACCAAAGGGTTTTCCCCGAGGGGCAACCCACTTCGTATGATCAAGATCACGCGGCGCTGTCTCCACGCCTTGATCATATGGAAGAAGAATTGGTTCCTGTCCCAGGGCCCTGTGTTAGGAGCCCGATGTCGTCGTGTCGCTTCTCTCACAGGCTGGGGAGCGGTAATGGAAGGCCGCTCAGCTCAGGGTCTGTGGAAGAGTCATCAGCTCTCGTGGCACATAAATTGCCTGGAGATGATGGCGATTTTCAATGCGTTGAAGTTCTTCCTTCCAGACCTGAGGGGCCATCATGTGCTAGTCAGAACAGACAACACATCGGTGGTCTCGTATATAAATCGGCAGGGGGGTCTGCGGTCGCGCCCATTATACAAACTGGCGCAACAGATCCTCCTGTGGTCCCTGGGGAAGATGCTCTCCTTGAGAGCTATCTATATTCCAGGGATTCAGATATTGGAGCAGACACTCTGTCGAGGCAGAGGCTGAGGCCAGGGAATGGAGACTTCACCCGGAGGTGGTGAAGCTCATATGGGAGATTTATGGCCAAGCGGAAGTGGATCTGTTCACGTCTCAGGATACGACGCACTGTCCACTTTGGTTCTCCCTCACACATCCAGCTCCTCTGGGGCTGGACGCCATGGTACAGACGTGGCCGAGGCTGCGTCTGTATGCATTTCCCCCAGTTGTTTTGCTCCCGGGAGTTCTGGAGAAAGTTCGCCAGGAAGGGATAAGTCTATTGCTAGTAGCACCTCACTGGCCGAGCCGCATATGGTTCTCGGACCTGATAGCTCTTCTCGATGGCTCACCTTGGAAGATTCCGATCAGGAGGGACCTCCTGTCTCAGGCGGGGGGCACGATTCTGCATCCCCGTCCAGAAATGTGAAATCTGTGGGTTTGGCCTCTGAGGGGGCCAAGCTCATAGAAGCTGGTCTCTCAACTGAGGTTGTAGAGACCATTCTTCAGTCCAGAGCTCCTTCCACGAGGAAACTATATGCCTTGAAGTGGAAACTGTTCACTTCCTGGTGTCAAGAACGACAGTTGGATCCAGTCTACTGCCCGATTGGTTCAGTACTTGAGTTCCTACAGTGCCGTTTCTCATCTGGGTTAACCCCATCTACACTTAAAGTTTATGTGTCAACTATATCTGCTTACCATGCCCATGTGGATGGTACTACTGTTGGGAAGAACCCATTAGTCATTCGTTTCCTCCGTGGCACCCAGAGGCTGAGGCCTGCGATGCACACGAGGGTCCCTGCTTGGGATTTGGCTATTGTTTTAGAAGGCCTATCTACAGCTCCATTTGAGCCTATTGAGTCAGTCTCAGATAAGTTCCTGACACTTAAGACTGTCTTCCTTCTCGCCGTATCATCCCTTAAAAGAGTAGGAGACCTTCAGGCCCTTTCAGTGTCCCCGACCTGTCTTGAGTTTGCTCCGGGGATGGTCAAAGCCTTCCTTTACCCCAAACCTGGATATATTCCGAAGGTTTTGACTAATGTTCCAAGGCCTATTGTGCTGCAAGCCTTTTGTCCTCCTCCATTCATTACACCAGACCAGGAGAAGTCGAAACTGCTGTGTCCAGTGCGAGCACTGGACACATATGTCCACAGAACTGCCCTGTGGAGGAAAGCAGATCAGT
>JAOTNS010001143.1:0-16465 GCA_028476615.1 Culter alburnus | reverse complement strand
GAAAGTCTATATATGTTATATTGTATTTTGTAGTGTGGACAACTCATCAATTAAATATTTAGGCCTACCATCTATTCTGCAAATTGTGTGTTTTTAAATAAACACTGACAAAAACTATACAAGTTTTAGGGCAATATGACGATGTATATACATTGATATAAGTGATTACTCGGATTTAAACCTGCCAATATTGTAGTTATATAAATATTGTAATAAACCTCTAATTTAACTTAAGAGGTTTAATCAAATTAATGGAGGACAGAGGGTACGTTACAACACTAGGACTCTATAGAAAAGTATCACTTTATTGCTTTATTGACAATTGTATACAACAAAATATATAATCCTTATACGAAGCATTTAAATTAGTTCAACGAACATTTACTCCATACATTCACTAGGACAAATGGCGCTACACAAGTGAAACACTGCACTACACTGCACTCTAGTGGTTATTCCCATTCCTACACAGCACACTAGAAATCGTGATCCAGCAATCAATTTAAAATGTGAAAGAATCAGCGCCACCCCGTCCCGTACACGGAGTAATCATGAGACTATAAAACTCACAACTACAAACATACGCAATCACACATACACACTACACATAATAGAAAATTAAAATACACTTCCCCGTTTCCATGAAACAAGACCCCACCCCGAGGTCTAGGGAAAGGAATCAGCCGTGCTGGGTGGTCAATGTCTTCCAAGAGAGCACGTGCTCTTTTTCACTTCGTTCCAGTCCCGCAAAAGCAGCGATTGATCACACGTCACTGGTCATTAATTAGTCCTTTGTGGCAGCACACTTATCCTTGGGAATCGTAATATCTGTAAATGTTGTCAATCAGTCCTCTTGGCGTGATAACATCTCTTTAAAACAGGTGGCCAGCGCTCCTAAACACCCCCCACCATTATCTAACTACACACATATAATCTATCTAGCTATCTTCGTTGCCGGACAAACCCTAATGGTCTCGAGCAACACAAAAGCTCCCCAATTCCCCTGAGCGCAAAAAGCCCGTCACGTTCACCCTGCCCGCCTGCTTCTCTCACCTGTTATCCCTTAAATGTCTTCCAGGTGCGTTCAATTATCCGTACATCCTCTCAATGAAAAGAGAACTTGCTGCAGAGAAGTTCAAACAGGCGGAGCCAAAACCAAACAAAAAGAGAAATCCCCAGCATTCGTCACACTATCCCCTCCCCTCGGGTAGACAGGACTCGTCCTCGAGTCACGTCAAATTGTAATCCCTGGACCAAGCTGGTGGTCTCCGAGAACGAGCTGGCTGAATCCTTTGTGGACATGGCTCTGGAAGGGAGCCTCTAGCTTCCATCCTCTGGTCCCCACTCTCCTGCTGCACCTCACCTGGGCCAGTGTCCCCGGCAACAGGATATAAATTTCCACTAGAAAGATCATCTTCCACAGCGGCCTCTGATATGGATTTCTTTCGATACTAGATGCAACAGCCTTCTCCCTTGTCTGGGCAGCCTCTGGAGCAGCAGATCGATGATACCCCCCTACAAGGCTATATTCCTCTTCGGCACAGCTCTGAACCTCAGGATGTCGTTTAGCAGTCCGGTCCCAGGGGTAATTCGGTTATCCTGCCCCAAGACTCTGAAACAGAACAAGCAACATAAGGCTTCAGTCGGTTGAAATGCACAACACTCTCAGGACCCCCCTCTGTTTAGCTGCACTCTATACAGCACATCAGACACCTTTCTTACTTTAAATGGCCCTTAAAGCGTCTCTGCAACTTGGGGCATACCCCTTTTACGAGCTTATTTGAATCCAAACCAATTCCCCAACTACATAGTAGTGGAAATTTGCTCGGAAATCAGCACATGTCTTTTGTCGCTGAGAAGCTTGATGCTGATGTCTTTTTACTGCTTCTACTACCGGAGATAAACTTTCTGATATTCCAGTCACATATTCATTTACAGACTGAAATTTCGGTGTGTTATCTACCCCCAACATAATATCCACTGGAAGTACCATTTCCTGCCCAAATAACACCTTATTATGGTGTAAACCCAGTGCTTGCCTGCACACTACTACGATAGGCCATCATCACATATGACAGCACCTATCCCAGTTTCATCTGGTTTCATCCACAAACAATGAAAGCTTGATAATAAAGTACGATTAAACCGTCTATTAGCCCGTCAGACTGAGTCGATAAGGAGAAGTGCGAGACTTATTTATTTGCAACAATCTACAAAGCTCTTTAAACAAGCTAGACTCGAAGTTTCTCCCCTGATCAGAATGTAACTGCGAGGCACTCCATACCGGCACACCCATTCCTCCACCAGCACTCTGGGACTGGACCCTCTTGATTAGGAGGGGAAATGCTTCGGTTCCATTTAGAAAAATAGTCACCATAACTAAAATGTACTTATTTTTATTTAAAGTCTCTGGTAATGACCCCGTATTCTACAGCCACACGCTCATGGGCGGGAGCAACACAGACATCTGAAGAGGGCACAAGGAGCCCTTTTAGCCTTGCGGATGCACAATCATGACCCTCTCTACACCATTTTTTTACATCCCCAAACCACCCAGGCCATAAAAGCGATCCTTCACCTTAGCTTGTAATTTCTGAATACCTAAATGTCCCCCATTGATGTATTATGCAGCATGGACAGCACCCCTGGGACCAGACTTCTAGGCAAACCACCTGTACTGCAGAAGCAGCATCAGAATTGCTGGAGGTATCCTCACCAACCGTTGATTTTGAACCTGCAATTGGTCCACAATGGCAATATATTAAAAGGGCCGGATTTAGAGCAGCTTCCCTACGCTATCCCCTGAGCATTTTTCAACTGAATCATCAGCTGGATACTTGGGTCTTCTTGCTGAGCCTTAACCAACTCATCTTCGCTCTCCTGAATATCTCTTATGGGACTTCCCATTACTTCAGCCTCACTTATTGCTCGAACTACAGTCACTGTGCCTTAGACTGAGGAAAACTACCACCCCTCCCTCCCTCCCCACCCACAGATCCTGGGAGCCTTGAGAGGGCATCAGCATTGGCATGCTGCTTTCCCGGCCTATGAATGATTTTATATTGAAAATTGGCTAGTTGCTCTACCCAGCGAGCCAACTGTCCCTCCAACCCACTGAAATTATGCAGCAACGCAATGAGCTATGATCAGTCTCAACAAAAACTCCCTCCCAAGCAAGTATGTTTGAAATGCTTTGTAAAGTTACCACACTAGCAGCTCCTTCTTTGTAGTGGCGTACTTCGTGTTCTTGTTTAGTCAAGCTCTACTAGCATAGCCACCACCCGCTCCAAACCCCCATCTCCTGAGACAATACTACCCAAAATTCCTAGGTCGCTGGCACTTCAGTGTCTAATATAAAAGCCAGGGCCAGGAGCAGCAACCGTCAGACTGCTTTAATTTTGAAAGCCTCCTGACACTCTCTCCCCCCCACACAAATTTTTTCCCCTTTCGGGTATGATGTAGAGGGCGAGCAATCTCAGCAAACCCTTTAATAAATCTTCTATAATAAGAGGCTAACCCTACAAACTTCTCACCTCAGTCTGGGTTTAGGTGTAGCCAAGCCCGTACTGCCTCTACCTTAGACGGATCTGCCATCACTCCTCAGCAGAGATAACAGACCAGATATTGCACTTGGGAAGCAAAAAGGTACCTTAGAAGGTTTGACTTAAGATTAGCCTGACGAGTTTAGAGACCTCATGTCTCTGAAGATGCGCTGAAATGTTCGCAAAACAATATGTCATCAAGATACACTAAGCAAGTGGTCCACTGCACAGCCAAACAACATCCATCAGACGCTGAAAAGTACTGGAGAGTTGCATAGCCCAAAGCTTAAAACATTAAATTCAATAAACCCTGACGAGTAATGAATGCAGTCTTAGGTTCTCCTGTGGGTCAACCTCCACTTGCCAGTAGCCACTCGCTAAGTCTAAAGTTGAGAACCAACAGGCATTGTGTAAACTATCAAGAGCATCATCATCCTAGGAAGAGGATACGCATCCTTCTTTGTAACATCATTTAATTTACGATAATCTACGCAAAAACGAAGACTACCATCTTTTTTTCTAACCAAAACTACAGGAGCTGCCCACGGACTACATGATGAACGAATTATGCCATTATCTTCATTTCTTTTATTGCTCAGCAACCTCCTGGAGGTGCAAAGGGACGAGGGGGCAATTTAACAGGCTTGTGCAGAAGCCAGTATCTATCTTATGCAAAGCGAGATGAGTTCTCCCCAAATCAGTATCCCCTTTACTGAATACAGATGCATTACGATGTAGTAACTCCTCAATCGCCCGCATCTGACTAGAATCAAACCCTCGTTCCTTCAACCCAAAATGTGACACTAAATAGTCCACAGTCAAAGGAGAGGAGGAAACTGGCTCATTCACTTTGGTGGTCAATGCACTATCCCCTACCTCCACATCAGGAAAAAAAGTACCAATCTTCATATTTTGCTTTAAAACACAATTATCTTCTGACACATTGATAACTCGCACTGGCACCACTCCTTCCTCAACCTTACATACCACTCGAGCTACCAAAACATCACATGTTGGAAGCATGATAGAAAAAGGCTCCATCATACCCTCGTAATGTTGTGGAAGAAGTCCTTCCACTCTACCAGGTACAATAACTTCAGTACGAGGGGGAATCATAATATCTGCCTGCACCCTAACTACCTTAGGTTGTACACTACCATCTTCACTAAACAGGGGGAGCTTCTTACCCATTAACCGACAACATTTTTCACCCAAATCAATAACTGCCCCAAATTTAGAGAGAAAATCTGTTCCCAGCAGCAGTTCTGGGGAGTAACATCACCAGAAACTCGGCAATCACAGCCAAGGAATCAAACTGGCATACAGTCTGCCAACGACCCAGGATTGACATTTCTCCACCATTTGCCACAGCTACTCTACCCTGATATCCATCTAAACTGGACCCCCCATTAGTTACACTGAGCCAAAACTGCTTGGGTACAATAGAAACCTGTGCCCCAGTGTCAATCAATAAACGTGTTTCACACCCACCTACTTTACCTGTCAGAAAAACTCCAGAACCGGTTGTAGAAACTGAGGCCAATTTATCAGATACTGACGTGGGGGCAGGCATTTGGCCTGCTGTGCCCGCCCCCTCTAGTTTCCCTGCAAATAAGGACAATTCCTACGCAAATGTCTAGTACAACCACATTCCCAGCAGGCTTCGGTCCGAGAACGGACCTGTGACTCAGATGAACTTATCATGGGATTGGTGCGTACGGGAGCTGACATAAACTTCACCTGCATATCCTTTACAGTAACTTGTAAAGCCTTAACTTCTTGACGCAACTCCTCCACTATGCCCAGTAAAACTTCAATCTGATTATCAGATGAATTCTGAGCACTCAGACCACGGACTTTAGAATCTGAACGATGTGTATACTCTAAATTCCGAATAAGCTCCAATTCAGACGCTAAGTTAATGGCACTTTCTAAAGTGGCAGGTTTTGCACTGCGCAAATGTATACGCATATCGCCACTACCTACATGTGCAACAAAATGGTCACGAGCCAGTAAATCTTGCGTAGCAGCATCAGCAGAAGGGTAGGCTTTATAAATCAAGCGTCTTAAGGCATTACCAAACTCACGAGCTGTCTCATTAGGGAGCCGACGTCGGGAGGAAAAGCTCACCCGATTCCAGTCTGCACTCTCACAAGGCTCTAAACACTTGCCCATTGCATCTTTTAAGAGGACATAATTATTCTTTGCATCATAAGGAAGTCCACCATAAATATCTCTGGCTCGACCAGAAAATAATAAAGACATAAACTTTAACTTGAGCTCATTATCCCACCCATTTACTTGTGCCGCCATCTCGAATTGTTCAGACCAATCAGACCATTCCCGTCCTACCCCAGTAAATGTTTCCGGCATAAAAAGAGGACGAGAAACTGGCATTACACCAGGGTTAGCAGCTGTCATAACGCCATTTGAAACTAATGAATTTGCTCCTGATTGTGACATAGACATACCCTCTTCCTCCATTTTTTTTTTTTCCTTTCTTTATCCCACCGCTGCCACCAGTGTAATAAACCTCTAATTTAACTTAAAGAGGTTTAATCAAATTAATGGAGGACAGAGGGTACGTTACAACACTAGGACTCTATAGAAAAGTATCACTTTATTGCTTTATTGACAATTGTATACAACAAAAATATAATCCTTATACGAAGCATTTAAATTAGTTCAACGAACATTTACTCCATACATTCACTAGGACAAATGGCGCTACACAAGTGAAACACTGCACTACACTGCACTCTAGTGGTTATTCCCATTCCTACACAGCACACTAGAAATCGTGATCCAGCAATCAATTTAAAATGTGAAAGAATCAGCGCCACCCCGTCCCGTACACGGAGTAATCATGAGACTATAAAACTCACAACTACAAACATACGCAATCACACATACACACTACACATAATAGAAAATTAAAATACACTTCCCCGTTTCCATGAAACAAGACCCCACCCCGAGGTCTAGGAAAGGAATCAGCCGTGCTGGGTGGTCAATGTCTTCCAAGAGAGCACGTGCTCTTTTTCACTTCGTTCCAGTCCCGCAAAAGCAGCGATTGATCACACGTCACTGGTCATTAATTAGTCCTTTGTGGCAGCACACTTATCCTTGGGAATCGTAATATCTGTAAATGTTGTCAATCAGTCCTCTTGGCGTGATAACATCTCTTTAAAACAGGTGGCCAGCGCTCCTAAACACCCCCCACCATTATCTAACTACACACATATAATCTATCTAGCTATCTTCGTTGCCGGACAAACCCTAATGGTCTCGAGCAACACAAAGCATCCCCACATTCCCCTGAGCGCAAAAAGCCCGTCACGTTCACCCTGCCGCCATGCTTCTCTCACCTGTTATCCCTTAAATGTCTTCCAGGTGCGTTCAATTATCCGTACATCCTCTCAATGAAAAGAGAACTTGCTGCAGAGAAGTTCAAACAGGCGGAGCCAAAACCAAACAAAAAGAGAAATCCCCAGCATTCGTCACAATATTCACAGGCAGATTTGCTTTATGGCGTCAAAATCAGGCACATATGTCAGGAAACATGATTCCTGGCTGCATGTCAATATCCATCGATTAGGTTTATTTGACAAGTTGTAAGAAAAACTATTGAGTCCAACCTTTAGTGTAATCGTTTTACTCGCGTTTTCGCAGTCACGCAGCAGGTTCTTTTGCGAATCAGTCCAGCTGAGAGAGCGCGTTCTGACGGGAAAGTGACGTCGAAGCATACCCTCTATTAGCTCCCTAGGTCGTTAATTAGTATATCGTGTACACCAGAAGTGCCCAATCCTGAAACATCACAACAACATCACTACAGTTTATGCTGAAATATCATTAAACAATTGTTTTCTTTTTCAAAACATCTATTGGTGTTATTAGGCTGTTATTAGTATGAGTTGGCTCGTGCAATTTATGTTTTGTGCATCAGAACCATGATCACAACATCCATTAACCCTCTACTGCAACCATGTTGATGGCATGAAAAAAAAAAAATATTCCACATCATTTTTTGGTTCATTTGGGAACATTTTATTGATAAAAAAAAAAGAAAAATTTGTCAGCCCCAAAATATTTTTTTTTTTGTTGCATCAGGGCAACATAGTATTTTAGTATGTTTTTAATAAAATAAGGCATCAATTGATTGATCAAACATATCTCAGGACAGAATAACTCAAATACTAATCAATAAAAGTGCAAAAAGACCAAAACATGACCAACAGGGGGCTGTTTCAGCACGTCACATGGCTCCATATTTTCTCCAATGAAAAGTGCTTTTTTCACTTGTTTGTATCCATTTAATCACCCACAAAAATACAAGTCACCTTTACTGGCAAGTAGAAAAGTATTTTCAAAAAACTTTTCATTATATATCATCCAGTGTTTTAGAGAAAATAACAAAAAACTGTGCTGCAAGGCAACATTGTACCATAATGGAATTGCATAAGGCCATACAGGCATAATAGGTTTCAGTATAAATGTATTATATTTGTAAGGAAAAGAGTAAGAATTATCTAAATATATTTGCACTTTCACATGATTTTGTAATTCACGTTATAAGAATAGTAATTTACTTACTATATCTGAATTTATTATGATATTCACATTTTCTATAGCACTTTGAAAAGGTATAAAACACAAGTAGCACTGGCAGTTGATGAGGGTGATGATGAGGGGTCATACTGTGATGAGGATGATAAAATCATAGTGACAATCCGTCACGGAGAGAGTGAGGGTGAGAGAGAAGATGGAGATGAGGATGAAGATGGATATGATAACTTGATATAGCCTAATAACATAATAATCTGATGGTTTGGTAATACTTGTGTTATGGTACAATGTTGACTGAGAGCAACAGCTGCAATAAAATGTTACTTTTTATTAAATATGAAACTTTTAATACATTAAAAACTGGATAAATTTGTTCAAGTGTCTAGTTAAGGAAATTGATGTTTTCAGAAGTTTTTTTTTAATTAACATGAAAATGCCAAATGTTTAAATTTTTCCATTTTATAAAAATAAAATAAAACTTATAAAAATAAATAAAATAAAAATAAATACAAATTATGAAAATGTTTATTGATATTGTTAAAGTGTCCAATTTTCAGCAGGAAAAACAACACAAATAATTTTTTCATCATTGATATTATATTGCGTACCATGGGGTTACATTTTATTTTTTAAAAGAAATAACAAAGGCAAAATATTTTTGTCAAGGTACATTACAAGAGTATTTTGGTAAAGAAAATAATTCTGAGAATAATGCAGAAACATATATATATTATGTATACATTAAATTGGGGATGATTTAAAAAGTCATTTTTAAAGAAAGCAATTGTGTTTCATATTTTATCTCCATTATCATTTACTCTAAAAATTGACTTTATGTTATTTGAAGTGAAAGCAATTTCTGCTGCCCTGCATTGTAGAGGAAACTATCAGGCATTGAAGTAAAAGTATTATTTGCACAAAACAGCACAAGATACAGTCAATCAGTCATCTTCACAAAGTAAATTCCAACATGATGATTCAGGACCCCAATACAAGCTATTTATAAATGACATTAAATATTGAGTTGGATTTATTAGGCTATGTGGGAAGAAAGAGAGTGTCGATTGATAGCCTACATGAAACTAGACATGAAAACATTTGACTGAGACAATGATAGCCTTAGTCTTATTAATATTTAACCACCAATAACCAGTTAAAAGTATTCCATACAGCCCAAATATAACACTGTATAATCTTTTTGTCCAAATTAAAAATCAGTTTGAATGTTTAATAATAATTATTTATTTATATTAATTAATAATTCATATAAATAAAGACAAAGCGATGCAACAAAAACTGAACATTGCTAAGAATGGCAAAAACTCATTGTAATATAAAACAATATTCCTTCTCTATCATATCTGTTTCATTCTAAATAAGAGTTCCATAACTTCCTGACAAAAGAAAAAAATAACAGTGGACACTTCTACTGAAAAGAGCTAGAAAAAGCTACTTGTGTTTTTTTTTTTTTTTTTTTTGCATATCTTAAGTTTCATTTTTTAAGACAAATAACAAAAGGCAAAATATTTTGTCAAGATACTTTACAAGAGTATTTTGGTAAAGAAAATGATTCTGAGAATAATACAAATTTATATATATATATATATATATAAAAGCAAGTAAAAAGCCTTGTATGCAAGTGCATAGATTTGGTATAGAAAAATGACCTAAACAGATAAAACTCTGAGTTCATATCTTCACAACACTGAGTGCATTTGCTGTGACTGGGTGGATCGTGGCATTTGCGTTCCTTCCTCAGAGAAAGCCCTTTCAAAAACACGTCTTAGAGAAAGTTTAACTTTGTTCTTAAAATCTTGCCCCATGAAAACATACAGAATGGGGTTCAGGCAGCTGTTGAAATACGTTAAAGAGATGGCCAATGGATCCACTGCCAAAGCCGTTAAAAAACTTGAATCATCTCCGTACCATATTATTAAGTCCACCATGTGGTACGGCAGCCAGCACAGAAAAAATGCCACAATAACAGCCAACATGATGCGAAACGCTCTGCCAGAGTGAAAATTACTCCTGCCTAACTTGCGTGCGATGATTCCATAGCATGATGTGATGCATATGAAAGGTATCAAAAAGCCAAACACAAATCTGATGATACTCAACAATCCAGATGTTGACACATCTTCTTCATTAGCAAGAAACGTGCAATGTGTGGTGTTGAAATACTCATCAGTGAAAGTATGTCCTAATATCATTAAGGGCAAGCTGAGCACCAAAGCCAGAACCCAGGCCACTACACAGGACAGCCGTGCAAGGAACAAATTGCGATGATTTTGAGCCCAAACCGGTGTAATCACCTGGGTGAACCTATCTAGACTAATCAAGCTCAAGAAGAAAACACTGGCAAACATGTTAACAGCTATAACAAAGGGGAGAATCTTGCACATGACGGATCCATACGGCCAGTGATGGTCAAGAAGGATCTCAGCCATACTGAACGGTATGGAAAGGCAGCACAGGAGGTCAGCTGTCGCTAGATTGAGAAACCATATTGTATTAACGGTCCTCTTCATCTTCATTCCAGCAATGTACACAACAAAGATGTTTCCAGGAACTCCGAGGAGAAACGTCAGGCTGTAGACGACCAGAGAAATCACCCTCATAGACTTCCTCACTTCTGGAGACACTTCTGAGTATGTCTCGCTGAAATCAAATCCACTTGAGTTCATGTCGTTATTGTAATAATCATCATTAGACTCATTCATTTTGCTTGAGTTGATGTTGTCCAAAGTGCTCTATTTATCCTGTAAATATCATGTATTATTAGTCAAACATTCATTCATTTAGCAGATGCTTCTATCCAAACTGATTTATAAATGAGGAAATAAACAATATTCAGTATTATTAAACAATAATGTTTATATTTTATTAAATATAGTACTCAATATATTTAATACAAATCACATACTTATATGCTCATTTAGATTAGAGTTTTACAGATCAGATATTACTGAATACAAAACCATACTCACCTCACCAGCTGCTCTGTACTTGCTAGTGATTCTTCACCCCTTTCACCACTTTAAGGCGGAACCACAGGAAATGGAAGGAAGTCCTAATGATTTGATGAAAAACTACAGAAGAACTATCTAGGTTAGATTGACTTTTTTCTTTAGCTATAATTAAAAAATACACCATTTTTAATAAACAATCTTTTATATGACTGACATTTGTTGATTATACTTTGTTTTTGAGGTCATTACAGAAGCTGAGGTTTTTTTTTTTGTGCACTTGGCCATTTACACAGAAATGATTTAAATCCCTTCAGTAATTTTAAAAGCAAGAAATTGCAATAGAAATTCAAACATAGTGGTTTGTGCTACTGTTTCTTGACTGGATATTATTTTGAAAAATTAAATATATTACAGGTTGTTACCTTCAAAAGCATGATGTCAGCATCATGATGATGAGGTTTATTTGTAGGCCTATAGTCTGGATGAGGGATGTAGGACTTCACTTTGATGTGATCTGAACTCTTGCTGTCCCTTAAGTCATGAGCACCAACAACAACCATCAGATTATCATATCTGTTGAAAGAGCATATTGGAAATGGTAATTTATGTCATAACTGATATACAGGTTGCACTTCAGTCATTATCAGTCAAAAGTAATTTTAACTCAACATTGCAGTTCACTCTAAACAAGCTCTTACCCCTTCCAGCAATGTGCGGCAGTCAGGACAAACTGATCAGAAATGAGGAATCCTCCACAGAAATGTTTCCCACTCTTCTGAAGAGAAACCATGTAAGGTCTGGAGTGGGGTCTGACTTCTTTTCCATTCACTATACCCACATTCACATGAGCTGAGAGAAACATTGCTGTTAGCAGGGCAGGGTAGGTTACTTTTAAAATGTATTTCACTACAGATTACAAATACATGCTTTAAAAAGTAATTTGTAACATATTTCGTTAGATTACCCAAGTTTTATTACCTAATCTAAATACTTTATAATACTTTGGAATACTAACAAGTATGTAACACAAAAACAAATTGTTTTTATTTTGTAAGAGTTTTTATCTTTCACATCTGACTTTTTTTTTCTCAGAATTGCAAGTTATAAAGTCAGTGAGCAATAATCTCACAAAATTCTCCAGAAAAAATAATTGTGAAAAAAATTCAGAATTGTGAAATAAACTCACAATTTTCTAGAAAAAAGTCAGAATTATGAGATAAAAAGTCACAATTAACTTTTTTTTTTACAATTACAAGAAAAAATTAAGACAAGACAATTACAAAACATGAAAATAGTTGACAAACAGTTAAGATTCAAGGGTATGTACATTTTTGAATGGGGCAATTTTTTATAAATTGTCATTTCTTCTTATGTAAACATCTGTTGAAATAGCTTATTCAGTACTAAATAAAAATAACATACAAAAAATAAAATAATAAATAAAAGTAACATGCACCTTATTTTGTTTAAACTATTAAAATATTGCATATTCTGCCAGGGGTATGAAACTTACGAGCAGAACTGTAGCTTAGGATGCTTTTGCAGTGTCAGAGCCAGAGAATCACCAATTCCTGTTAACATTAATTAAATTAAATACAAACCCGATTCCAAAAAAGTTGGGACACTGTACAAATTGTGAATAAAAAAAGGAATGCAATAATTTACAAATCTCATAAACTTGTATTTTATTCACAATAGAATATAGATAACATATCAAATGTTGAAAGCGAGACATTTTGAAATGTCATGCCAAATATTGGCTCATTTTGGATTTCATGAGAGCTACACATTCCAAAAAAGTTGGGACAGGTAGCAATAAGAGGCCAGAAAAGTTAAATGTACATATAAGGAACAGCTGGAGGACCAATTTGCAACTTATTAGGTCAATTGGCAACATGATTGGGCATAAAAAGAGCCTCTCAGAGTGGCAGTGTCTCTCAGAAGTCAAGATGGGCAGAGGATCACCAATTCCCCCAATGCTGCGGCGAAAAATAGTGGAGCAATATCAGAAACGAATTTCTCAGAGAAAAATTGCAAAGAGTTATCATCATCTACAGTGCATAATATCATCCAAAGATTCAGAGAATCTGGATCAATCTCTGCGCGTAAGGGTCAAGGCCGGAAAACCATACTGGATGCCCGTGATCTTCGGGCCCTTAGACGGCACTGCATCACATACAGGAATGTTACTGTAATGGAAATCACAACATGGGCTCAGGAATACTTCCAGAAAACATTGTCGGTGGAAACTCTATAGGTTAAAAAAGAAGCCATATCTAAACATGATCCAGAAGCGCAGGCGTTTTCTCTGGGGCAAGGCTCATTTAAAATGTACTGTAGCAAAGTAGAAAATTGTTCTGTGGTCAGACAACATATGCTCCCATCCAGACGTTTTCTCTTTCAAGGAAGACCTTGCATTTTCCAACATGACAATGCCAGACCACATACTGCATCAATTACAACATCATGGCTGCGTAGAAGAAGGATCCGGGTACTGAAATGGCCAGCCTGCAGTCCAGATCTTTCACCCATGGAAAACATTTGGCGCATCATAAAGTGGAAGATGCGACAAAGAAGACCTAAGACAGTTGAACAACTAGAGGCCTGTATTAGACAAGAATGGGACAACATTCCTATTCCTAAACTTGAGCAACTTGTCTCCTCAGTCCCCAGACATTTGCAGACTGTTATAAAAAGAAGAGGGGATGCCACACAGTGGTAAACATGTCCTTGTCCCAACTTTTTTGAGATGTGTTGATGCCATGAAATTTAAAATCAACTTATTTTTCCCTTAAAATGATACATTTTCTCAGTTTAAACATTTGATATGTCATCTATGTTGTATTCTGAATAAAATATTGAAATTTGAAACTTCCACATCATTGCATTCTGTTTTTATTCACAATTTTTACAGTGTCCCAACTTTTTTGGAATCGGGTTTGTAAATGATATTAAAATTCAAAGTAATCACTCTGGTAATCTAAATACTTTTCGGATCTAACTGTAATTTGATTACCACCCATTTAAAATGTAACTGTAATGAATACAGTTACTCAAATTTTACTAAGTAACTCACGTAACTAAGTTACATGTATTTCGTTACTCCCCAACCCTGGCTGTTAGTCAACTTATTCAGCACATACCAATTAAACTTGTAAAAGTCATCATAATATGCTTTTAAATAATCAGTCTCACCAGTGAAGGTCAGGTGTGGCAGCAGAGAGGCCAACAGGAGCAGAGAGATGATGATGGTCATGATGAAGACGATCAGTGAGCTTTCACTGGCTAAACATGGTGTAATACTGCTGGGTGGAGTCACTGAGCTGACTGTTACTTACTTCTTAAAATTGTAGATCAACATGATAAGAAAGCATTGTTCTTGTTAAACTTTGTGGTTTCATTGAAGCAACAGATGGTTTGGATGATAAGAATTAAGAAGGTAAGCATGCATTTTGAATATTTTACAGATCGTAACTATATTCATTAACTGATATAATGTTAGTATACAAACTTATTTGAAATACAAAATGTGCTTTGCACCTTTAAAAAAAAAAAAAAACATAACAAAAGTGGTAAAATAGAAGGCAACATGAAAATGTAAAGTTCATCAAAATTGGCTTTCATGAACCACAGCAAACACTTATGTACACAGTTATATACTCTAATCAGCCACAACATTAAGACTACCTGTCTAATATCGTGTAGGTCCCCCTCGTGACTTTACCAGCAGATCCTTTAACTCCTGCAAGCTGTAAGGTTGGGCCTCTATGGATTGGATTTGTTGGTTCTACACATCCCATAAATTTTCAATTGGATTGAGATCTAGGGAATTTTGAGGCCAAGGCAACACTTTGAACTCTTTATGTTCTTCAAACCATTCCTGAACAATTTCTTTGCAGTATGGCATGGTGCAAAAAAGAGGCCACTGCCATCAGGGAACACTACTGCCATGAAGGGGTGTATGTGGTCTGTAACAATATAACATTGCCCAGAACATAACACTGCCTCTGCCAGCCTTCTTCCCATACTGCATCCGGCTGCCATCTCTTCCTAAATGACACACACACACACGGCCATCCACCTGATCAAAAAGAAAACATGATTCATTAGACAAGGCAACCTTCTTCCATCACACTATAGTCTGATGCTCACATGCCTGTCGTAGGCGCTTTTGGCTGTTGACACTTACTAGTTTAGACCTAACCAATCATTATCTAATACTTGGAGTATAAAACATCGGTACTTACACATGTCTGAGTTCGCAGATGCTGACGCCAACCTTCACCTCCATCCTCCCTATCACCACCAGGATGGTCCCTGTCCATACTTACCGGGGGTCAGCTACACCCCTGCCTTCATCTTCAGTCAGGAAATGCAGAGTCCACACCAGTCAGGATGTGATCTACGGACGGGTCCTACGCCAAAGAACTTTCTTACCATATTTTGCTTGCTGATTGTTAATAAATATCATTGTTATGTTATCTTGCCTCCCGAGTCTTGACTGTTCAGTTTCTGCCTAATATATCCCTCCACCGGTGCCACTGTAATGATATAATCAATGTTATTTCACTTTGTCAGTTTTAATGTTGTGGCTGATCAGTGTATACTCATAGTGTAACCCTGTTTTGTACTTTTAGTGGAAAATGTGTAGTAAAAATGCTGACTGAGAAAATACAATTACTACAATTGTTCCACTTCACATTCTCAGAAAAGTTTGAAATATTTCAAAGGATTAGCAGCTCTCAAAAAAACATTCTAAAGACAGGAGGGGCCAATCCTTTTACTTTGAGACAGTTTCGACCTGGTATTAAGGTGGGAGAAATTACTCCTTTCAAAGCTTCGAATCAATTTGCAAAATGATTCAGTTTCGAACTAAGCGTTCCAACACCACACGCTGGTGACACCTGCTGGTCAGAACAGTGTAAATGCAACAAAAACTCAGGCCAAAGATGCATAAAACATCTTTTTAAACCCATCTTAATATTTTATTGAAAGTGAAATCTATCAAATGCAATTCAATAGATTTGCATTTTTTGTTTTTTAATTGTTCTGGGTTTCCTATATTATTAGCCTACATTAATAATTACTATGATTTAATTTATTATTAGGATTTTTGGTCTGGTTTTAATACTGTTCTCCAAAAAACTTACACTATTAATAGTAACCATTATAAAAACAATATGACTATTATGTTATAAAAAAGTACGACTTTACAAAATCACATTACAAAAATAAAACAACATAAATATAAGATAAATAAAACAGCGATTAACAAATATTTAAAAATTTATTATTGAATTTAATAGGCCTATTTTCACTTTCACGAGCTGTTTATAGCCTGCAGAAATTACAACTTTTTGTGAACTTTGGGGTTTGTGGGCTTTTTTT
>JAOTNS010001142.1:0-37248 GCA_028476615.1 Culter alburnus | reverse complement strand
ACGTGCTGGGACACAGAGCTATGTGGAACAGCCAGCTCTTTTGCAATGATTTGTGTTTGCCCTCTTGTGCAAGGTGTCAATGGTCGTCTTTGGACAACTGTAAGTCAGCAGTCTTCCCATGATGTGTAGCCTACAGAACTAGACTGAGAGACATTTAAAGGCCTTTGCAGGTGTTTTGAGTTAATTAGCTGATTAGAGTGTGGCACCAGGTGTCTTCAATATTGAACCTTTTCACAATATTCTAATTTTCGAGATACTGAATTGGGATTTTCCTTAGTTGTCAGTTATAATCTCAAAATGAAAGAAATAAACATTGAAATATATCAGTCTGTGTGTAATGAATGAATATAATATACAAGTTTCACTTTTGAATCACAACATTTAGTTTTTACTCTGAGTGTACACAAATAAAAGAAGATATTCCACAGATTAAAATGGTGTAAACCTCTTAATTGTATGTGCAACATTGACAGAGTATTTTGAGTCTCTTTCACATGGTAAATAAAAAACCAAGGTGGTATCGCTGGCGTGACTGCTGACCCGAGGGAGTTAATGTTCCCAGAACCAACACTGAATATTTAGAGAACGTTCTTATAACAAAATTCTGTTAGCTGGGTTGTCTCCTGAGACAAAAACTCTAACACTCTTACAAAGGTCGTCTTTAAATTTTTAGAAGAGACTTCAACAATGTCACACTCAGATTTTTCTCCTAAACTAAAGACTGGTGGTCTCATATTGTATCATCCTAAGTTTCAGACGAGACCTCAACAACATCACACACTGTGCTCAGATTTTTCATCTAAATTAAAGACTCTGGTGGTCTCATTCTTGTCTCCTCCTAAGTTTTACAACATCTTTCTGTCTTGGATGTGTTTACTTTATTTTTCCTAAGGAATTTTAGGGGGAACAAATCTGAAAAAACTGTTGATACTAAAATGAGAGATATATGTGAATACGAACTAAGTCTCTCTCTGAGCAATAAAATATTCCTATAATGGACTCTTGAAAGAGATTACAGCAAGACAACAAAGATGTGTTCTATCTTCCAGCAGGGTCTCAGTTTTGACTCTTTTTCTCTCAGATATTTCTCTTCTCAATTATGTCTACTTTTATTTCTATTATTTTAGGAGAATCATCTGAAACTGTTGATACTAATGAGAGAAATATGAGAATCACAACTAAGTCTCCTGAGCTTAGGAAAAGCAACCACTGAGCAATAAATGTTTCCTCTGGAAAAACATGGCTCAAAAGCAATAGAGGGAGAGAGTGTAAAGTTGTGGCATTCCCTCCTTTTTATTATTTATTTTCTGTCTGTTTTTTTCACAGCACACATATTGATGTGGAGAGACCAGTGTGTGAGTATACGCCAGAATCATTTCCTGATGAAGGTGACAAAGTGGAAGTAATCAGTAGAGCTCTGATCCATTATGACAGCCCTAGCAGTGGCACTCTGTGCTCACAAGCAGGTATAGGCCGAAGAAAAGGAATTAAAAATGCTGTTGTCTCTTCACACTTGAATGACAGACATCTTCATAAGGTAAAAAGGTGAATGGTTTTGTCACAAGTGTTGTGCAATTCAAACTCTAATGACTCAAAATGACAATTATAATAGTCTTTAATCCACAAAACGTCTCGGGTTATGACTGTAACCCTGGTTCCCTGAGATCAGGGAACAAAACACTGCGTCCTGAGACACTATGGGGAATGCCTCTGCATGACTGGTATCTGAAGCAACTGTAAAATCATGACAATCCTATTGGCCGGTGACAGCCTATGACTTCATACTAGTGCGAGGAAGGAAGTATATAAGGGGTGCCTAGAGAACGTGTCATCCACTTCTTTGTCTGAATGGACTAAACAGGCAGCCGGAGGCATGGCCATGAGACACAGTGTCTCGTTCCCTGTTCTCAGGGAACCAGGGTTACAGTCGTTACCCGAGATGTTCCCTTTTGAAGGGGAACTCGCACTGCTTCCTGAGACACTATGGAGAACAAAATACCCATGCTGACATGCTGAGGGGAGTGCGTGCTGAAAAATGGCTGTGACTAAGCACAATAACAACAGTTCCAACTGAAATGCCAGAACCACTCCCCCTTCTGGTCACACACTAGGCTGTTAGTGACAGTATTCCCTACGGTCACTGCCTGAGTTACACACCTCAATGAGAAAGTGCCTTCTTATAGTACCTGAAGGAATTGTCAAAAGGACGCTCAAGAGCTGGGGAACCTGCATCTTCACTGGGAAGGGGTTCCTTTAAGGGAATATGGCCAGGGGCCAAAAGGAGTCCTGGCCAGTCACTTTTAGGGAGACACTTTTAGGGGGACATCAACCCCGAGTGCCACCAGAGAGGCTAACTCGGTCTGACAGAAGAGGCAGTAACCAGCTCACACTGGAAAAAGAGATTGGCATCCTGGGGAACAGGACTCAGCATAGGGCTTCCCAACGCTTACAGATGAGGGGGGTTACTCTGCTCGACCTTGGACCTACAGAGCGCTTCTTTTTCAAAGCAATATGGAGGCTTGGTACTCTACATAGGGTCCCTAATGAGAGGAGTACCTCCAGCTCTAACAGGAGCGGATCTATCAAGGGGGTTCACAAGAACATCTCGACCTTTCATACCAAACTCAGGGCTCTATCAAGCTCTCTATAGGACGATCCTCAACCGAGTAGAGTATCAACAAATCTCTGGTGCTAGAAGGGGGGCTCCTGTGGAGGCTGCAACATGAACTCAATCTGTTTACTCTGGGGAGCCAGGACACTCAAACTAGCAGGAAGTGCTAGGAATGTAGCTCGACCTGAAGTATCACCATCAAGGCGGCCCGAGGAGGGGTAACTACTTGAAAACAAGTCTAACAGAGATAACATCCAGGGGTATGAAGGCTTGGAATACTCATTCACAATGCCACACAAGCGACACACTCAGCATAACACCTTCTACCCCTTAAACAAGGGGAGTATAGATTTAATGTAACCAGACTGTTGAGGAGGCCTCTATATAGGGCCTACTACTCCAGGATAACATGGGCATAAGCTCAGGGCTAATGCTTGAGCTCTAAGGGATCATACTTGTCACTGTCCTTAATAGGAGGGAGTACTTAGCTGGTTTGACCTGAGCATCATAAATGTTAAACACAAGGGGCGCAGAGCTCTGGGAATGAAGCACTCTTAGAAGACCCTGAACAAGGGAAGTTAATATCAGCTTGACCTAGGACAAAGCTCAAGGGTGGTGGCCTGAACAAATAGTGACTCTCGCTCTAAGACAGGTTGCTGTCTGAGCTAAGCTCTGGAGGAGTGGAGGCCTCAATGGGACGAAGTTCCACGGAAGAGGCGTAGGAAAAAGCCACAAGCTAGATAATGCAACTAACCAAAGCTCTAGAGAGCAGAGGCTCCAGCATCTTTTCACTCTCTAAAAGAGAGGAAGCCTAACAACGTTCATTCATGACCTTCCTGGAGCTCTGTGGAGTGGTGGTTTCAGTCTAACAACTCTCTAAGCAAGAGGAGGCCCACTCACTCACTACAGAGGAACTGTCCACCTGGAGCACTGGGCTTAAAAATGAAGAAAAAAAATTGGTTAATTCAGAGCAGAATCAGTATTTTAATGTTTTTGTTCCTGTGTTCCTTCTGTATTATTAACGTTCTGAAACCAGTTTGATTAGACAAAAGTACCGGTTAATAACTTTATTTTTAACTTTTTTTTTTTTTTTTTTTTTGCATGTAGCCTAATTATAATAATACTAATAATAATATGTACAGCATTTTCTTTATTCAAAAACAAAGAGAGTCTTGTATCTTGTATCTTAGCATATACAATTATCTTTTATAACAAGATTCTGTCCAAATGTAAGCCTATTAAATGAAAGGAAAAACTATCAACGGTTTAAGAATTAAAGTATTTTTTTCAATATAATTTAAAATGTCTGCTGCTTGATTAAAAATACGCTACTTGTGAGAGGAAAAAAGTCGCGTATACGTCATATTTTATTATTACATTCAGAAATTATGTAAATTACCCGTAAATAAAGTAGAATGTTTACAAATAGCGTAGCTTTGTTTATAAAATTTGTAAACAGAAATTTTGAACAAAACTGTCCTATTTTACTTCCCTTATGCACTTCACAACAAAACCTATAAAGTTAACAGTAGGCCTATTCAGGCTATATAAAAGTCAAGCCAAAACAAATAAAAAAAAAATCTCTTTTATTTTTTAACGCCATTCCAGCTTATATTCAAGATGAGGAACAGGTTTATTTATTAGAAATAAAACTAAATAAGATGCAAAACAAATTAGTCTGTTCCATGCCTGCCTGCATCCACGTCCTGGGAAAAGATAAGAACCACGATCAGATCCAGTCACTGCCATTTCCACGTACCAATCCTGCCATTACTCACCTGCACTCAGTTATTCATACTCTGGTTGTTTAATAAACTCATCTTAACTAATACCTGTGTCTCCGTCCCCTTCTGTGTGTAAGACATATCGTTAGCCTCATAGCATAATTGCCAGATCATTTTCAAAGGCAGATATCACAATTTGGCCAAAAAATGACTTGGGCAATTATGCTATGAGGCTAACGATATGCTAGGCTAAACTATTATTTATTATGTAAGCTTTGTACTTCACTCGCATTATTGGCGTAAAACATCATCCTTCACATCTATGAAACTAAAAGCTACTGAGCAAATGTTGGAGCACTGAGGAATATTAGGCCTACTACATAAAATAAAAAGGAAAATTGCTTAGGCCAACATTTACGAAGATTCGACTCTTAGATATCCATGAAATAAGTTTTAGACCACCAGATATAAATATGATACACAATTTCAGCCTTTTTACCATGAATACAGACAAGTTACCATGATACCACCACCACCAAAAGTAATTAATTGTGTCTGCTTTACTATAAAACACACATGCTGTGTCCCAATTTACATACTATCCATCATAAACAGTATTTGAAAATAAAATTAGTGTGTTCCAAGTATGTTGAGTATTCCAAAGATACCCGGATGTTCTACTTTTGGTTAGAATCCGAAGTGCAGATCCGTGCACTCTCCTAACGGCTAATATCGCCCACAACCCATTGCGCTGTGGACGAAGATTTGATTAGAATTACAAACATGAATAAAAAGTGTTAAAAAACTACAAACATGACAGATGTGCGAGACCGACGGTTAAGCAGAGCGGTTCAGATAAAGGGGTTTAAATGATTAATAATCAGTATCTAACCTGACAAAAAAAATATTTATTAAATGTTATCCACATTATATTTCATCTGCAACAGCATTGTGAACTTTTGTGACAACTTTTATTTGCATACTTTTAAATGCATAATTATGCAAAGATGAAGAGAGTTCTCCACATGAAAGACCCATGACTGGCAGATCAATGCATTTCTACATTTCTCTCCCAAACGTTAGGAAATTAAATTTAATTGTATGTGGAGGATTTTAACTGTGACAGGATGAGTGACAGGGCAGTTTAAAGTTTTTTTTATTTTTATTCGCTTTAATACTATTTTCACAAGTAAGGTGTACATTTTCAAAACTCTTAGTGCAAAACTCTAAACTGATCACACTTGTAACACAGCTTCTTTCAAAACCTGATCTCATGCTTTCATTCTAGTTGTACGTTTCAAAACACAAGATCATTGTAATATGTAATGAGAACATTTGATTTAATCACCAAAAACACAACAGTATGATCTTTTTTCAATTTAGTACTTTTAACAATCAGTTAACCCAATAGCAAGCAATGCAAGATACACGTTTCAAATCACCCATTTTGCTGAAACAATTACACAGGTTACAGATGCCACAATTAGAAAATACACTTACATTACCTTACATAATTGACATAAAATCCATAATGTTTGTAATAGTATCTATTTAGTGTTTTATCAAAAGGTGTGAAGTATGACACCAGTAATGAGTTTTTGTGTAGAAACAGTGTTTGCTGCCAATACAGTAAATGTTCTCCACTGTACCATAAGACTGAATCTATACTGATCTTATTGACTTGCAATGGTATATGTGTTTACGGGGACCTCTCCATAGGTGTAATTTTTATACTGTACAACTGTATATTTATCGCCTACACTAACCCTACCCTAAACTACCCATTGCATAAGATTTCTGCATTTTTACATTTATAAAAATATAATTTCATATGATTTATATAAAAAAAAAAATGTCCAAACGGTCTGAAATTACTGGTATTGCTGCTGTATATCCTTGTTGGGACATTTGGTTCACAAGGCAGTGTTGCAGGCTACACACACACTTTGAAATTGAAAATCTAAGATAATTGCTTTATTCATACATTGATTATCCATATCGGAAATTGCAACTATTTCTATTGAAACTATGCCTATAGAATCATCTATATAATGATAGGGGTACAAATGATCCTTGATTAACCATTGTTCAGTTGGATTAATAATAGACAGATATTAAACTGAACGAAAAGAGATGCAATGAAAAGTTGATAATAGCCTTTGAAAGGCAGTTACTGCGAATGAAACATATGAGAAATACTTTTTTGTTGTGAAAAGGATACTTTCTGATTTTTGGATTGGTACTAAAACAATTGAAAAATATGCTGAAATGTTTGAAAAAGTGCACATTGATTGATTGTTGTTGTGAGATTAGTTTAAAAATGTAACATCTTACTTTGAAATAGTACCAAAGCGAATAAAAAAACTGTAAACGGTTAGGTGCGTAATAAGAGACAGAAATTCCGTTAAGATGCAATTATGATGAAGTAGTATGTCCCAAAGCTTGCATATCTTCTGCTACACACTCAAAAGTATGTACTTTTCTTCACAAAAACAGTACATAGTTTTAGGGCGTATTATAAGTAGGTGAATTGGGCGGCAGCAACTCACTAATGTACACACCTCATGGTGCCCCATTTAACAGATGCACAGATTATGTTAGTTAGACAGAACAGCCTGAACGCAACCCGTGCAAACAGTAAAAATTAGTGAATAATCAAATAACTACGAACAGTGTTATTGGCTCCTAATATTCCCTCATACCTTTTAGCTGCATTCTTTGTTGTGCGGGGTTGTAGGTTCATGGTCATGTGCCATCACATTTGCTTTGAAAAAACCTGTTCTTACCAAATGTTGGCTACAGAACCTTAAATTTTGCTAGAAAGCCTAATGTACATGGCACTTGTGGTTTTTAAAAATAGTCCTTTTTTCTTTCATTATTCCTTTTTCCGCAATCCATTTTCGCTTTCAATCTTGACTGAGAGGGCAGGAAGTCCTAAGTAGTGGGCATTTATTTTGTAAATGTTTATTTAAAATTTTGCTAAGTATAGATTTTATACAGTATATTGTACAACTTGGTAACAGATTCTGCAGTTTTACATTTCTTTGTGCCAAATTAAAATATATTTGAAGAAAACATATTTTAATATGTTACAATTAATTATATATATAAATATTATATGAGATATATATAGATATAGATATAATATATATATATAAATTTTAACATCTTAAAATGTTTTTCTTCACATATTTTTAATTTGCCAAGAATAAACCTGCAGAATCTGTTACACAAGTTGTACAATATACTGTAATAAAATCTATACGTTATCAAAATAATAGATAAAATAAACATTATACAAAATCATTTCCCACTTACCTTAGACTTTCCTGCCCTCTCGTCACGAGAAAGCGAAAATGGATTTAATATGAAAGAAAACAGACTATTTAAAAAACTCACCAGTGCCATGTACAATAGGCTTTCTAGCAAGAAATTAAGGTTACTGTAGCAACATTTTTAGTTAAGAACAGTGTTTTTTTCAAGTCTATTTTGATTGGCACCAGTTGACACATTAACCTACGAACTTCCCGCACACAAAGAATGCGCTAAGGTATGATGGAATATTTAGAGAGCAAGATAACTGTTCGTATTTAGTTGATAGTATTCAACCTATATTTTTACTGTTTTGTCACGGGTTTGCAGTTCAGGCCTGTTCCTTTCTAACTTACCATAAAATTATGCGAGCTGTTAAGATGGGGTGCAACACAATGAGTGTGTGTTTACTGTTAGTGAAGCAGTTGCTGCATCCCCCATTCTCCTACGTTACTACGCCCTAAAACTATGTACTGTTTTTGTGAAGAAAAAGTACATACTTTTGAAGTGTGTGCAGAAGAGTAATGCATCTTTGGACATACTACTCCTCAAATTGCACTTTACGTACGGTCTGTCTCTTAGGGTTACGCAACCTGCTAACCGTTTACAGTTTTTTTAATTCGCTTTGGTCTCAGTTTTCACCAGTAAGATGTACATTTGTTCAACTAATCTCACACAGATAATGCAGATCTGGCCGTTATTTCAAACATTCACCGCATATTTTCAATTGTTTTAGTACAAATCACACCAAATCAGAAAGTATCCCCTTTTCACAACCAAAATAATACTTTATATCATAGGTTTCATTCGCAGATAACTGCCCTTGTTCATAATGCTATTATCAAACCTTTTCATTTGCATCTCTTTTCGTTCAGTTTAATACATCTGTTCTATTATTTAAATCCAACCTGAACATGTTATCAAAGGATCATTTTGGTACACCTATAGATTTTATAGACATGATTCTTAGGCATAGTTTCAATAGAAATATTGCATTTCCGATATGGGATAATCAAATGTAATGAATTATAGCAATTTTATCTTAGATTTTCACTTTTCCCATTGGTGTGTAGTCCTGCAACCCTGCATTGTGACCAATGTCCAACAAGGCGATAAGTACCAGCATACCAGTAATTTCAGACCGTTTGACATTTTGTTTTTTTTATATAAATCATATGAAATAAAATTTTTTTAAAATGTAAAAATGCAGAAAACTTATTCAATGGGTATGTTTATGGGTAGGTTAGGGTAGGCGATAAAATATACAGTTTTTACAGTATAAAATACTTACACCTATGGAGAGTCCCCGTAAACCACATATACCAGTGCAATTCGTCAATAGATCAGTTATAGATTCAGTCTTATGGTACAGTTAGAACTTTACTGTATTGGCAGCAACACTGTTCTACCAAAACTCATGACTGTGTCTACTTTCACACCTTTTGATAAAAACACTAAATAGATCCTATTACAAACATGATGGATTTTATGTCAATTATGTAAGGTAACGTAATTGTTTTTCTTTGTGCACTGGAACTGTTGTAATTTGTTTCAGCAAATGGGTATTTTGAAACTTGTATACTTAGCTTCTTGCTAGTGGGTTACCTGATTGTTAAAAGACTAAATTGAAAAAAGCTCATACTGTTTTTTTGGTGCTTAATCAAATGTTCTCATTAATATTACAATGATCTTGTGTTTTTGAAACGACAACTAGAATGAAAGCATGAGATCAGGTTTTTGAAATAAGCTGTGTTACAAGTGTGGATCAGTTTAGAGTTTGCACTGAGTTGTGAAAATGTACACCTTACTTGTGAAATAGTTATTAAAGCGAATAAAAATAAAAAAAACTTTAAACTGCCCTGTCACTCATCCTGTCAGAAAAAAGAAAAAAAAAAAAAAAAAAAAAAGAAAAAAAAAAAAAAAAAAAAAAAAAAAAAAAAAAAAAAAAAAAAAAAAAGGGAAAAAAAAAGGAAAAAAAAAAAAAAAAAAAAAAAAAAAAAAAAAAAAAAAAAAAAAAAAAAAAAAAAAAAAAAAAGGGCCGTTAAAATCCTCCACCTACATTAAATTTCAATTTCCTAACTTTTGGGAGAGAATGTAGAAATGCATTATCTGCAAGTCATGGGTCTTTCATGTGAAGACTCTCTTCATCGTTGCATACTTATGCCTTTAAAATTATGATGCAAATAAAAAAGTTGTCACAAAAGTCACAATGCTGTTGCAATGAAATATATGTGGATAACATTTTTAATAAATTTTTTTTTTGTCAGGTTAGATACTTATTATTAAGCATTTTAAACCCCTTTATCTGACCGCTCTGCTTAACCGTCGGTTCGCACATCTGTCATGTTTGAGTTTTTTAACACTTTTTATTCTGGTTTGTAATTTCTAACAAATCTTCGTCCACAGCGCAATTGGTTGGGGCGATATAGCCTGGGTTATGAGAGTGCACATCTGCCCTTCTTATTCTAACCAAAAGTAGAACATCCGGGGTATCTTTTGGAATACTCCAACATACTTGGAACACCTACTTTTATTTCAAATACTGTTTATGATGGATGTATGTAATTGGGACACAGCATGGGGGTTTTATAGCAAGCAAGACACAATTAATTACTTTGGGTGGTGGTGGTATCCATGGTAACTTGTCTTGGATTCATGGTAAAAAGGCTGAAATTGGTATCATATTTATATCTGGTGGTCTAAAACTTATTTCATGGATATCTAAAGAGTCGAATCTTCGAATGTTTGGGCTAAGCACTTTCCTTTTTATTTTATTTCGTAGGCCTAATATTCCTCAGTGCTCCACCATTGCCAGTAGCTTTTGTTTCATAGATGTGAAGGATGATGTTTACTCCAATAATGCGATTGAAGTAACAAAAGCTTACATAAAATAATATTTAGCCTACATATCGTTAGCCTCATAGCATAATTGCCCAGTCATTTTTTTGGCCTAAAATTGTGATTTCTGCCTTTGAAATATGATCTGGGCCAATTATCTATGAGGCTAACATATGTCTTACACACAGAAGGGGACGGAGACACAGGTATTAGTTACGATGAGTTTATTAACAACCAGAGATGAATACCTGAGGCAGGTGTTTAATGTCAGGATTGGTACGTGAAATGGGCAGTGACGGGATCTGATCGGTGGTTCTTTCTTTTTCCCCAGGGACGTGTAATGCAGGCAGGCATGCCTGCACAGCCCTAAATTTGTTTTGCATCTTATTTAGTTTTATTTCTAATAATACACCGTTCTCATCTTGAATTAAGCTGGAATGGCTTTAAAAATAAAAGAGATTTTTTTTTTATTGTTTGGCTTGACTTTATAGCCTGAATAGCCGACTCTACACCCAAACACTATCTCCCAGGTTTTGTTGTGAAGTGCATAAGGGGAGTCAAAATATGCCAGTTTTGTTCAAAATTTCTGTTTACAATTTAATAAACAAAGCTCGCTATTTTGAAACATTCTACTTAGTTACGGATTTCCATATTTCTGAATGTAATAATAAAATATGCGTATACGCGCGTCTTCCTCTCACTAGTACGTTATTTTATCACAGTAGACATTTTAAATTATATGAAAAAATACTTTCATTCTTAAACCGTTGATAGTTTTTCCTTCATTTAAAGGCTTACATTTGGACAGAATCTTGTTATAAAAGATTAAGTGTATATCTAAGATACAAGATTACCCGACTCTCATTTGTTTTTTGAATAAAGAAATGCTGTAATATTTATTATTAGTATTTACTAATTAGGCTACATGCAAAAAAAAAAAAAAAAAAAGTGAAAAATAAGTTGATTAACCGGTACTTTGAAACTCTAAATCAACTGAGTTTTCGAACGTTAAAATCCAGAAGGAACATCGGACAAAACCATTAAATACTGATCTGCCTGAATTAACCAATTTTTTTTGTCTTCATTTTTAAGCCCAGTGACTCCAGTGGACCGTTCCTCTGTAGGAGTTGATTGGGCCTCCTCTTGCTTAGAGAGTTGTTGACTGAAACCACCCACTCCACAGAGCTCAGGAAGGTCATGAATGAACGTTGTTAGGCTTCCTCTTTTTAGAGAGTGAAA
The DNA here is from genome assembly GCA_028476615.1 of Culter alburnus. Lineage (NCBI taxonomy): Eukaryota > Metazoa > Chordata > Actinopteri > Cypriniformes > Xenocyprididae > Culter > Culter alburnus. The sequence continues at coordinate 25,524 of JAOTNS010001142.1, read as the reverse complement.
GATGCTGTGAGCCTCTGCCTCTAAGCTTTGGTTCTTTGCATTATCTAGCTTGTGGCTTGTTTTCCTACGCCTTCTACGTGGACTTCGTCCCATTGAGGCCTCCACTCCTCCAGAGCTTAGCTCAGACAGCAACCTGTCTTAGAGCGAGAGTCACTATTTTGTTCAGGCCACCACCCTTGAGCTTTGTCCTAGGTCAAGCTGATATAACTTCCCTTGTTCAGGGTCTTCTAAGAGTGCTTCATTCCCAGAGCTCTGCGCCCCTTGTGGTTTAACATTTATGATGCTCAGTCAAACCAGCTAAGTACTCCCTCCTATTAAGGACAGTGACAAGTATGATCCCTTAGAGCTCAAGCATTAGCCCTGAGCTTATGCCCCGGTTATCCTGGAGTAGTAGGCCCTATATAGAGGCCTCAACAGTCTGGTTACATTAAATCTATACCCCTGTTTAAGGGGTAGAAGGTGTTATGCTGAGTGTGTCGCTTGTGTGGCATGTGAATGAGTTTCCAAGCCTTCATACCCCTGGATGTTATCTCTGTTAGACTTGTTTTCAGTAGTTACCCCTCCTCGGGCCGCCTTGATGGTGATACTTCAGGTCGAGCTACATTCCTAGCACTTCCTGCTAGTTTGAGTGTCCTGGCTCCCAGAGTAAACAGATTGAGTTCATGTTGCAGCCTCCACAGGAGCCCCCTTCTAGCACCAGAGATTTGTTGATACTCTACTCGGTTGAGGATCGTCCTATAGAGAGCTTGATAGAGCCCTGAGTTTGGTATGAAAGGTCGAGATGTTCTTGTGAACCCCCTTATAGATCCGCTCCTGTTAGAGCTGGAGGTACTCCTCTCATTAGGGACCCTATGTAGAGTACCAAGCCTCCATATTGCTTTGAAAGAAGAAGCGCTCTGTAGGTCCAAGGTCGAGCAGAGTAACCCCCTCATCTGTAAGCGTTGGGAAGCCCTATGCTGAGTCCTGTTCCCCAGGATGCCAATCTCTTTTTCCAGTGTGAGCTGGTTACTGCCTCTTCTGTCAGACCGAGTTAGCCTCTCTGGTGGCACTCGGGGTTGATGTCCCCTAAAAGTGTCTCCCTAAAAGTGACTGGCCAGGACTCCTTTTGGCCCCTGGCCATATTCCCTTAAAGGAACCCCTTCCCAGTGAAGATGCAGGTTCCCAGCTCTTGAGCGTCCTTTTGACAATTCCTTCAGGTACTATAAGAAGGCACTTTCTCATTGAGGTGTGTAACTCAGGCAGTGACCGTAGGGAATACTGTCACTAACAGCCTAGTGTGTGACCAGAAGGGGGAGTGGTTCTGGCATTTCAGTTGGAACTGTTGTTATTGTGCTTAGTCACAGCCATTTTTCAGCACGCACTCCCCTCAGCATGTCAGCATGGGTATTTTGTTCTCCATAGTGTCTCAGGAAGCAGTGCGAGTTCCCCTTCAAAAGGGAACATCTCGGGTTACGACTGTAACCCTGGTTCCCTGAGAACAGGGAACGAGACACTGTGTCTCATGGCCATGCCTCCGGGCTGCCTGTTTAGTCCATTCAGACAAAGAAGTGGATGACACGTTCTCTAGGCACCCCTTATATACTTCCTTCCTCGCACTAGTATGAAGTCATAGGCTGTCACCGGCCAATAGGATTGTCATGATTTTACAGTTGCTTCAGATACCAGTCATGCAGAGGCATTCCCCATAGTGTCTCAGGACGCAGTGTTTTGTTCCCTGATCTCAGGGAACCAGGGTTACAGTCATAACCCGAGACGTTTTGTGGATTAAAGACTATTATAATTGTCATTTTGAGTCATTAGAGTTTGAATTGCACAACACTTGTGACAAAACCATTCACCTTTTTACCTTATGAAGATGTCTGTCATTCAAGTGTGAAGAGACAACAGCATTTTTAATTCCTTTTCGGCCTATACCTGCTTGTGAGCACAGAGTGCCACTGCTAGGGCTGTCATAATGGATCAGAGCTCTACTGATTACTTCCACTTTGTCACCTTCATCAGGAAATGATTCTGGCGTAACTCACACACTGGTCTCTCCACATCAATGTGTGCTGTGAAAAAAAATACAGACAGAAAATAAATAATAAAAAGGAGGGAATGCCACAACTTACACTCTCTCCCTCTATTGCTTTTGAGCCATGTTTTTCCAGAGGAAACATTTATTGCTCAGTGGTTGCTTTTCCTAAGATCAGGAGACTTAGTTGTGATTCTCATATTTCTCTCATTAGTATCAACAGTTTCAGATGATTCTCCTAAAATAATAGAATAAAAGTAGACATAATTGAGAAGAGAAATATCTGAGAGAAAAAGAGTCAAAACTGACCTGCTGGAAGATAGAACACATCTTTGTTGTCTTGCTGTAATCTCTTTCAAGAGTCCATTATAGGAATATTTTATTGCTCAGAGAGAGACTTAGTTCTTCACATATCTCTCATTTAGTATCAACAGTTTTTTCAGATTTGTTCCCCCTAAAATTCCTTAGGAAAAATAAAGTAACACATCCAAGACAGAAAGATGTTGTAAAACTTAGGAGGAGACAAGAATGAGACCACCAGAGTCTTTAATTAGATGAAAAATCTGAGCACAGTGTGTGATGTTGTTGAGGTCTCGTCTGAAACTTAGGATGATACAAATATGAACCCAGAGTCTTTAGTTTAGGAGAAAAATCTGAGTGTGACATTGTTGAAGTCTCTTCTAAAATTTAAAGAAGACCTTTGTAAGAGTGTTAGAGTTTTTGTCTCAGGAGACAACCCAGCTAACAGAATTTTGTTATAAGAACGTTCTCTAAATATTCAGTGTTGGTTCTGGGAACATTAACTCCCTCGGGTCAGCAGTCACGCCAGCGATACCACCTTGGTTTTTTATTTACCAGTGTGAAAGAGACTCAAAATACTCTGTCAATGTTGCACATACAATTAAGAGTATACACCATTTTAATCTGTGGAATATCTTCTTTTATTTGTGTACACTCAGAGTAAAAACTAAATGTTGTGATTCAAAAAGTGAAACTTGTATATTATATTCATTCATTACACACAGACTGATATATTTCAAATGTTTATTTCTTTTCATTTTGATGATTATAACTGACAACTAAGGAAAATCCCAAATTCAGTATCTCAGAAAATTAGAATATTGTGAAAAGGTTCATATTGAAGACACCTGGTGCCACACTCTAATCAGCTAATTAACTCAAAACACCTGCAAAGGCCTTTAAATGGTCTCTCGGTCTAGTTCTGTAGGCTACACAATCATGGGGAAGACTGCTGACTTGACAGTTGTCCAAAGACGACCATTGACACCTTGCACAAAGAGGGCAAGACACAAAAGATCATTGCAAAAGAGGCTGGCTGTTCACAGAGCTCTGTGTCCAAGCACATTAATAGAGAGGCAAAGGGAAGAAAAATATGTGGTAGAAAAAAATGTACAAGCAATAGGGATAACCGCACCCTGGAGAGGATTGTGAAACAAAACCCATTCAAAAATGAGGGGGAGATTCACAAAGAGTGGACTGCAGCTGGAGTCAGTGCTTCAAGAACCACTACGCACAGACGTATGCAAGACATGGGTTTCAGCTGTCGCATTCCTTGTGTCAAGCCACTCTTGAACAACAGACAGCGTCAGAAGCGTCTCGCCAGGGCTAAAGACAAAAAGGACTGGACTGCTGCTGAGTGGTCCAAAGTTATGTTCTCTGATGAAAGTCAATTTTGCATTTCCTTTGGAAATCAGGGTCCCAGAGTCTGGAGGAAGAGAGGAGAGGCACACAATCCACGTTGCTTGAAGTCCAGTGTAAAGTTTCCACAGTCAGTGATGGTTTGGGGTGCCATGTCATCTGCTGGTGTTGGTCCACTGTGTTTTCTGAGGTCCAAGGTCAACGCAGCCATATACCAGGAAGTTTTAGAGCACTTCATGCTTCCTGCTGCTGACCAACTTTATGGAGATGCAGATTTCACTTTCCAACAGGACTTGGCACCTGCACACAGTGCCAAGGTTACCAGTACCTGGTTTAAGGACCATGGTATCCCTGTTCTTAATTGGCCAGCAAACTTGCCTGACCTTAACCCTATAGAAAATCTATGGGGTATTGTGAAGAGGAAGATGCGATATGCCAGACCCAACAAAGCAGAAGAGCTGAAGGCCACTATCAGAGCAACCTGGGCTCTCATAACACCTGAGCAGTGCCACAGACTGATCGACTCCATGCCACGCCGCATTGCTGCAGTAATTCAGGCAAAAGGAGCCCCAACTAAGTATTGAGTGTTGTACATGCTCATACTTTTCATGTTCATACTTTTCAGTTGGCCAAGATTTCTAAAAATCCTTTCGTTTTATTGGTCTTAAGTAATATTCTAATTTTCTGAGATACTGAATTTGTGATTTTCCTTAGTTGTCAGTTATAATCATCAAATTAAAAGAAATAAAGATTTGAAATATATCAGTCTGTGTGTAATGAATGAATATATATACAAATTTCACTTTTTGAATGGAATTAGTGAAATAAATCAACTTTTGATGATATTCTAATTATATGACCATCATCTGTATATATATATATATATATATATATATATATAAAGTCAATGTTTAAATAACTGCAGCTGGTCCAAAACGCAGCAGCTAGAGTTCTTACTAGAACCAGGAAGTATGATCATATTAGTTCTGTCAACACTGCTTTGGCTCCCCATTAAATCCTATTAAAATCGCATACATTTTAAAATCTTGCTGATTACTTACAAAGCACTAAATGGTTTAGCTCCCCAGTACTTGAGCAAGCTCTTAACACATTATAGTCCTTTACGTATATTGTGATCTCAAAATTCTGGCCAGTTGATAATACCTAGAATATCAATATTGACCGCAGATGGTAGATCCTTTTCCTACTTAGCACCTAAACTTTGAAACAGTCTTCCTAGCATTGTTTGGGAAGCAGACACACTCTGTCAGTTTAAATCTAGACTAAAACACATCTCTTTAACCTGGCATCTGAGATGTTCACGAGTCTTTCATCTGGAGTCCGAGTCAGGTCTGAAGTCTTTATCACCGGAGTCTGAGTCAAGTCTGGAGTCTTTTGTCACAAGTCAGAGTCGAGTCTCGAGTCATTAAAAAAATAATTAAAAAAATTATGTTTTATTAACAAAATTCGGGAGGAGCAACGTTCAAATAATCTGACTAATCATCACGTCAATTCAGCCAGCTGTCAACAATCATTAATAAACATATCTACCCAATCAGCATGAGTAAAGGCTTATATATAAACACAGTCAATTCACCCATATTCCTTGACAGATTTTTTGCTCGACAGTTTTTTCAGCATCTGGCCTTGCCCTAAGTTCCCAACATGTCCGAAATCGAACTCTTTGTGTCCGATGAAGAATCTGTGCCACAATCCTCTGGCCTTAGAAGCAATTATTCTCTGCCTAACACCGCCGCCGATCCCACGGCGTTATCTTGGGGGGCGTCAGCCCAAACAAAAGGGGTCCCTGCATGCCAAGACGCCGAGGCCAACCCTCGTCACCACGGCCGAAACATCGGCGATCTCCTTCTGTGTATTTCCCTACTCCGGCCATTCAATCATTCCTGCCATAGAGAAATGGACAACAAAGGCAGTTGATCACCAAGCTCGAGTCTCGGGCGATGCCACCTCTTTCCACGAAGGAACGGGCCTTCCTCCAGTGTCAGGCCACCGCAGCAGGCCTTCAGCAAGATTCAATCCCAGCCAGCTCTCTCTTCACCCCGTCAGCTCAACCCAGCAAGAGCATGGTTTAAATCCTTCTTGTTTTCTGTCTCTGATTGAATTTTCACAGTTACGCCATCTGGATTAATGTGGATCAGGTGGGATTCACGTTTAAAAATTTGCCGTTCTACAGTTTTTTTTTTTAAAATCGCTTTGGTACTATTTTCACATCTAAGGTGTACATTTTCAAAACTCTTAGTAGAAAAATTCAAACTGATCATACTTGTAACACAGCTAGTCATTCTTTCAAAACTTGATCTCATGCTTTCATTTTAGTACATATTTTCATTCTACTCAATCACTGTTTCAAAACACAAGATCATTGTGATATTTAATAAGAAAATTTGGTTTAATCACTGAAACACAACAGTATGTTCTTCTTTCAGTTTAGTACTTTTAACAATCAGTTAATTCAATAGCAAACAGTGCAAGACACACGTTTCAAATCATCGTTGTTGCTGAAATAATTGCACAGGCTACAGATGCCACAATTAGAAAATGCACTTACATTACCTAAATTACATAATTGACATAAAATCAATAATGTTTGTAATGTTATCTATTCAGTGTGTTGCATAACCTGATTTTGCTGAGTTCAATATGTTCCTGGGTCAACACTTTTGTTGATCCTGGAACAACATTCAAATCAACCAATCAGATTTGAGGGACAAGTTTACAGATTATGTCAAGTTTAGGCTTAAAATCATGAATTGGTGCTTCTACATAAGTGTTGTTCATCATTTCCCTCTGATTTTTGGGATAACTTATGGGTAGGGTTAGGTTTAGGGGTAGGAATGGGGTTAAGACTAAATTTTTAGACTGGAATGTTGTTCCAGGATCAACAAAATATGTTGACCCAGGAACGCATTTAACTCAGCAATATCAGGACGTGCCAGTGTGTTATCAAATGGTGTAAAGTATGACACAGTCATGATGTTTTGTATAGAACAGTGTTTGCTGCCAATATAGTAAATTATCTCACTGTATATGACTGATTCTATAATGTAGTTGATCTTTACAGATGAAGGGTGAGTTACAGTAATGTGGCAGTTTCTACTATAGTAATCTGTTTACAATATCACATGGCATACTGTAATGTAAAACAATGCCATCTGTCTCCCTTCTTCTGATGCATCTCTGATCAATCCCTTACTTTCCCTTACTCTGTCCTGTTCTGTGTTCACAAATTTCAAATCCCTCTGTATCTGTATCTGTATGTGTAGGCCTATCTCTCTCTCTCTCTCAACACACACACACACACACACACACACACACACACACGTTAGTTGTTTTAGATTTTCAAAAAGATCATTCTGTATGATTTATAAGCTGTTTTCCTCATGGGGACCAAAAAAATGCCCAGACAAGGTCTAAAATTGCCATCCTTGTTGGGACATTTAGTTCACAAAGCAGTGTTTACCAGGACCACACAGACACACACTTTGAAAATTGTGGTCATCATCTAAGATACAGTTTTTACAATCACTTTGCTACTATTTCAGAACCTTGATGTCATTTTTCAAAACTCTAGACACAAAACTCAAACGGTTATCACTGTAAACAGACTGTCAATGTTCAAACATTGCATTGTGCATTCACATCTTTAAAGCAATCTTGCACTTGCACAATCATTGGTTCAAAACACAAATTTACTGTGAAATACCATTGAAACATAACTATAGATCACCAACACACAAGCAACCGATAGTTTCACTGTGTCATTGTTCGTACAATCATTTGTAGAACAAAATAGGTGATACAGGTTTCATTATGGAACTACATGTACTTTGTAAAAGTACTGCAGTAGTAAGAGATACTACAGACACAGTGGAATCTTGAACAAAGTTTGTAATATATTGATGCAAAACACTACAGTACAATCACAACATAGGTTATTTGAATCAAAGCAAAATAATTAGCTATGAAATAGAAAAGAAAAGACAGTGCTGTAAAACATCAAATGCAGTGTTCCTCAACTTGCTTGCTTGTACTGTAAGAAACAAAACAGGAGTGCACTGCAAACATGCTGTTCTTACTTAGAGTTTTTGTCTTGTTTCTAGTCAAAATATCTTAAAGTTCTTAAATCAAGAAGCATTTTCTTGACAAGTAAAATTATTTTCTTGTTTTCAGGAAAAATAAGTCAAAATTACTGTAAGTAAGTTTTTCCTGAAACAAGAAAATAATTTTTACTTGTCAAGAAAATGCTTCTTGATTTAGAACTTTAAGATATTTTGACTAGAAACAAGACAAAACTCTGTAAGAACAGCATTTGCAGTGTGAGAAGGTGGTACAGTATTTGGGGCCATAGACACAGTGTCTGATGAAGGATTATGATAAAATATTAGGCTACATCCATGGATATTGTAGTCTAATTGGTTCATGCTCCACGCTAATTGGTGACAATGAATCTCATTAACCTGAAACTTTCATGATTTACAGTAAACATGGAAGATTGTTTTCTGTTTCCATACAACTATGCATTAAGATAATGCAACAGTTACTTATCATTTTGAGCATTGTATCATTTGATAGTTAGATCATTGTAAGGAAATGAACAGACACTCATTTGAAATGTAATGTGTGAATTGCCTTTTGAAATAGTAGTAATTGGATGTTAAGTTGTGTCATTGAACAGGTTTTTGTTGAATGAACAAATGATCTAAGTTTTATGTGTATTGTATCCAAGCAATTGAGAAAAGGGTAGAGTTTTGAAAAATGTGCATTTGATCATTGGTTGTGAGTTTTGTGTCTAGAGTTGTGAAAAATGACATCAAGGTTCTGAAAATAGTAGCAAAGTGATTGTAAAAACTGTAAATTGCTTATAATTCATTACATTTGATTGTCCATATCAGAAATTGCAAATGAGTTCTATAGAAACTATGCCTATAGAATCTGTGTCTATAGAAATCTATAGGTGTACCAAATGATTAATTGATTAACATTAAGCTCACTTGGATTAAATAATAGACAAATGTATTAAACTGAAGGAAAAGAGATGCAAATCAAAAGTTTGATAGTAATAGCATTATGAAAGGCAGTTACTGAGAATGAAACATTTATATAGATGAAACACTTATTTTGTGTAGCGAAAAGGACACTTTGTGATTTTGTGTATTGTACTAACACAATTAAATTATGCTGAAATGTTTGAAAAAAAGTGCACTTTTGATGATTTGTTGTGATATTAGTACTAAGAGTTTTGAAAATTTACCAACTGCTTGTGAAAATTGCACCAAAGCAATTAAAAAAACCCCTGTAAACTAACGTCCTGCATTCTCGTGGTTTAAACACACAAACAGTAACTTAGCTCGTATATATCACATTCAGATCGCACGCACAGTCGCGGACAGAATCATTATGAAACTCTGAACTTAATGTCATCGCTGTCCTGCGATTTATCAACAAAATCGATTTGAAACTTAAAGTTAGAGTATATATGTATTGCCGTTTTGAATTAACTTCAACCCATAGCTTCACTGTTGGTAAAGAGAAGCAGCACAGACTGGTACAATTCTCACACGCAGTCGTTCTTTTACTAATGCATTTAAATTATTCTTACCGTTCATCTTACTCCGCGGTCTCACTACTTTGAACATTGTCATGATATGATGTCATGGTTTACAGTGTCTTTTTTATAAACGTGAATTCAACATAGTAATACATTCAAATGTAAAATTATACAACGTACTTGACTGAAATTCTAAATTTCAATTTAAATTTAAATTGAAATTCTAAACTAAATTCAAGATGCACATTTTTATTTTGCTCTTTGTCTTTTTACATAAGTGAGTCTCTTTTTATCTTTACTAAAAGAAGGTGCATGTGACTCAAATCAGCAACAGTCAAAGAATAAATGATCATTTCAATTTGACTGTACTTTGCTGTTTGATCATTCAAAATCCAACGATTATAATATCAAACTGACGTGTTGGAGGTAAATATATGCAGGTCATAAAACGTTTTTAGGCTTCTTCTGAGAAAATAAGAATATGTACAATGTTTAATAATCGATCTCTCAGCACAGTTTTCACTGAGCTCAGGTTTCCAATCGCCTTGGATAAAATCATGGGTCCAGCTATACCCATTGAATTTCTGGGCTTTAACTTGAATACAGCTAACTTCCAGGCCTCACTGCATAACGAATCAATAGGATATTTCTGTTTGCTTCCACCTTCCTAGACAGTCAAATCTGTTCTAAAAAGGAACTGCTATCTTTGCTCAGCTACTTAAACTTCATGATGCACATAATCCCGCAAGGCCGCTCTTTCATCTCACATCTCTCTTGCATCTTCGATTCATGCATTAGAAGACAAACGTCAGGTCACGGCAGCAGCAAGCCTGGGCCGTGCACCAGATTCCCTACTCTCCTCCTCCCTCCGCTTAGCCGTACACCACGGCTTTCCCTGGCGCCGCACCCCATTCAACAATGCCTGCCCCTCTCGGCGAATGCCTTCCCTTCTAGCGTGAGAATGCCTCTGCTAGCAGAGCAAGCTCAACCGTCTCAGCCATTTCATTTCACTGGCTCTCACCCTACCCATTGTCTGTGGCCTGCAGACCCTAGTGTGAGGATGCCTACGCTAACGGAGCAGGCCCAATCATCAGTCTCAAACTCACTTTATGTCATTGTTCTACAGTTCAACCGTGGACCCTAGCGTGAGGTTACCTCTGCTAGCGGTGAAGACCCAGATGCCTTATTTTCCTCCCCAGCTTCCCTCTTTTTCTACCCTTCTTGTTCCTTCCCAGGCTCCAAGGGCCGACTAGTGTATGAGGCTGCCTCCGCTAGGGGAGCATGCCCAGATGCCTTATTTTCCTCCCCAGCTTCCCCTTTTTTCTACCCTCCTTGTGTTTCCCCAGACTCCAGGGGTCAGCCCGCGAGTGGCCTCAGTCCCAGCCATTCTTTCAGCCAGCCTTTTCCAGATTTTTCTCTTCTCGACAATACTTTATTTATATCTCATGGAAACAGCATTAAGAACCTTCAATCTGGCTCTATTAAGGGTTACCTACGCAGAATCCAATTATCCATAAACGTATTTTCAGCCCACCCTCCTCTGAAATAGCCCATTCACAAACATCCCTTTTTATCAAAGGCATCCAAAGAACCCAACCCACCTGCCAAGATGCCAGTAAACCCATAACTCTAGACATCCTCACCAAATGCATCTCCACTCTCCGCCAAGGCTACTACTCCATTTATACAGCCGGCACTCTTGACGCAACGTTTATACTGGCTTTTTTGGCTTTCTCAGATGTTCAGAACACATCATTACACCATGTCTTTAAAATTCGAACACATTGTTTTCTATGAGTGTACGCACACCGGCAGTGACATTCGACAGCCCAACTACGACTCAGGAAGTTGTTGGTGCGCCATTTACATTGTTTTACGTTAAATTTATATTATATTTCTCTGAAATCACTGTTAATGTACTGACTTCACCCTGTGCTGCAAGATACATTAGTTTTACATTCTTAGTTTAACCCTTTGACATGTACAATCACACCGGTGTGATCAGTCTTGGCTGGTCCCTGGAGCGTAAGATCACACCGGTGTGATTAGAACGTTCAGTGTATCACGTGATCAACTGCCAGATTCAAATGTGCTTGCGTGCTTTGGCTGGCGCTAAACCAGAGACAGAAGCGCTCGGCGCTTTTCATATATCACAAATATGCAGTGTTTCAACTACATAATGTTTATTTTAGGTTTCAGACGTTTAAATACACATAAGTACAAACAAAACAATACATCTAGAGTTTGTAAAATACACACTGATGTCTATAGAAGCGGCAATAACAATTCTTTCCATTATAATTAGACAACACGTTTATTCATATCAGATACACATTGTGTAGGCTAAGTAACTGTAAAGTTTACTCTATTCTTCCCCAGTTCACCAGCTTACTTACTTTCATGTATTTCGGGAGAAGTGGCTGAATTCACGTGTTGTAAATCCAACAGAACCTGCGGCACAAACTAACATGGCGGCGCCCAATGTGTATCGCTCAACTAACGGGATCATTATAAAGGTGTTTAAATAGCAAAACACATCCACTTCCTCATATTTGACAATCGGAATATCATATATTTCATGTTATAGCTGAAAAATTTGTGAATATTTTGAATAAAAATTTTAATAAAAACAGATTATTAGTCATACAGCGCTGCGTGTGTGATGTGACAAGCAATGATGTGTCACCATGGAAACATTAAAGTGATACGTTCTAAATAACGGTCGCCTTAAAAAACTCATGCTGGGGGGGTCAGCCAGAATATTTTAAACTTATGTGCAAAAGGGTTAACCACTTGAATAAAGTCTAAAAATGTATAATAAACGTAGTCTTTTCTTTCATTTTGCTCTGTTGTGCCATTTTTCCATGTACACTAACCTCAGTTCGAAATATTAAAGCATAGGCATATATAACGTTTCCCTGTTGACGTAAAACTCTCCCATTGTGCAGCTCTTCTATCAGGAGTCGACTCAAAATTGAGCTTGCATGTATATAATGTGCGCGTCCGGTGTGCGATACCTGTGAGTTGTCCGAGACGTGACGCTTGCTGAGCTTCTCGTTTGGTGTGCGACCCCCTTTACGCTTAACAAATTCTCAGGCCAAATTTCCATCGGACCCACTCTTCGTCAATGATTCCAACCACCCTGTTTGGTTCCAAAAACACCTTAAATACATCTTGATTCAATCTGGCACCCCAGCAAACCACTTTTCCAGTCATTCGTTCCGCTTAGGAGCAGCAACCACAGCTGCCCAAAAAGGCCTTTCCCAGCATCAGATTTAAACACTTGGTCGCTGGTCATCAGAAGATTTCTCCACTGCCGCAGTAGTGATGTCACTTGGCTGTGATGTCAGTTCTACCAGAAAGACTCGGGAAGCAAAGAAACGTTTGAATGTGATTTATTAAACACTTTGTAAATATCAAAGATAAATGATACAATCCATAGTACAATCCGGAGGGTAGCAGACGTTTGCAGATCCTGCTAAAGGCCTGTTTCCCATTTCTTCTGGCTATTCTCTCCACTATATTCTCCCGCAGGAGCCCAGCTCTGCCTAAACTCACCTTGCTGCAGCAGTAATGTCTTCATTCAGTGTTGTGAGAAATCTCCCAGTCCTTTAACTAACCCTTCAAACAGCACGATCAACCTGCGCATTTTTGGGGGGTCATCATTAATGTTCCCGGCTGCTGTCCTGCATTGGTTTTTTGGGGAGTACTCTGAGTTTAGGCCAAATACCGAGCTCGGAGCCCTCTCCTTGGACAGAATGCCATACTATTACTATCTATTTGTAAGTGTGAACTCATGAAATTATGTTTTATTAACAAAATTCAGGAGGAGCAACGTTCAAATAATCTGACTAATCATCATGTAATTTCAGCCAGCTGTCAACAATCAGTAATAAACATATCTACCCAATCAGCATTAGTGAAGGCCTATATAAACACAGTGACTCACCCATATTCTCGACAGTTTTTTCAGCATCCCTCCACCACCCCATCTCCTCACACTCACCTGGTTACTTTCCTAACCAAAAATACAGGGCTCGGAGCCCTCTCCTCTGACAGCACACCAAATACGCATACTATATATACTATTTACTATCTGATTATTTGTAAGTGTGAACTCATGAATCTCATATTCAAATCCTATGTTTTATCCTAGTTGTATTATATAGACAAAATAATATGATCTTTCTATCATCTGTTTTGTTTGAAATTAAGGTCATGGTGTAAGGGATAATGTACATCCAGCTTGTTACTTTATAATCCATTACAATGTACAAAACAATTGTCCTGGCAAGACGAGTAATCATTTTCAATACAGTCGCTAAGTGGACGCAAGATGGTACCAGTGAGTCACGGTTTGTTATACAACTTTTATGTTATCGACGACAGTCATTATCAGAAAATATCAAACCTTGGAATGTTTAAGTCAATAGAAAACTGTACGCATGCTGATTGCAATACATTAAAATATGAGCTTTAAGCAATAAATTGATTAACATCTATTTTTATCTCTCTCTCACTGATGAAGGCAAAAGCTGAAACATTTGTTGACTTATTGTGGCAAGGGGGGCGTGGTTCAGCGAACGCTGCAGCGGGGGAGAGCGTCAGGAGACGCGCGGTGGATGAGTGGGTTAAGCGCAAATAACAAACACCTGTCTCTTGTTACAGTAATTGGCGTGGAGAGAGTATTTAACGCCAGGACAAACAGGAGCGAGCGAGAGAGAGAAGGACTACTGGATGCCACACTCCTGGAAACCTGCTGGAGCTGACGGAGTGAACTCACGATATTGTTTATGATTGTTTTTGTGCCTGTTTGCACGCCTTTTGTTTGTATTATATTAATAAAAGTAGCCAGTAGTCGCAGCCAACCCTTGTCGTCTTCCTTCCTTGTATATATGAACTTTGTTACACTGGTGCCGAAACCCGGGAAGGAAGACGGAAGCCGCCGCCATGCAAACGCCCTCTGCTACTGCGCCATTTGCGGAGATGATTACATCTCTCGCGGTCATGCAGCAAGAACAACACCAGGCCCTGCTGGACTTGCGTCAGGATCAAGAGAGGCGGTTCCAGGCCAGCAGGAAGACCGCGAGACGTTCCGGAGCTGGATTGACCGGGAGGTTCGGCCGGAAGCCACGGTCCAACAAGCTGCGCCCGCCCACCTCCCTCTCAACAAAATGGGGCCTGAGGACGACCCGGAGGCATTCCTAGATCTTTTCGAGAAGATGGCGGAAATTTGTGGACAACACTAAATCGCCTCATGATCCGATTTTTTTGGCCGAGCATTCACGAGAATGTGCGCAGGTGGTGCGCGGCTTGTCGTGAATGTCAGTTGGTAAACCCACCGGCCACCCCAAAAGCGCCTTTGCGCCCCCTCCCATTAATGCAGGTCCCCTTCAAGAGAATTGGCATGGACCTCATCGTCCATTAGAGCGATCAGCAAGAGGACATCATTTTGCATTGGTCATTGTGGATTATGCAACACGGTATCCAGAAGCAGTGGCTCTCCGCAACATTTCCGCTGACGCACTGTTTTCTTTAATCTCCCGAGTGGGGATTCCTAAGGAAATCCTCACTGATCAGGGCACGGCGTTTATGTCACGGACGTTACGCGAACTTTACGAATTATTGGGCATTAAATCGATTCGGACCAGCGTCTTTCACCCACAAACGGACGGGCTGGTTGAACGTTTTAATCGCACGCTTAAAACAATGATTCGTAAATTTGTTCAGGAAGACGCCAAAAATTGGGACAAATGGTTGGAACCCCTGTTGTTCGCTGTGCAAGAGGTCCCGCAAGCCTCCACGGGGTTTTCCCCCTTCGAGCTTCTCTATGGTCGTCAGCCCAGAGGGGTGTTAGACGTCATAAGAGAGGCTTGGGAGGACGGACCTTCTCAATCTAAAAATGAAATTCAGTATGTGCTGGACCTGAGAACAAAACTCCACACTTTGGGGCGGCTATCTATGGAGAATTTGTTGCAGGCTCAGGACAAACAGAGCCGGCTGTATAACAGGGGGACCAATTTGCGTAAATTTGCACTGGGAGATAAAGTGCTTGTATTACTCCCAACGTCAAGTTCAAAATTACTTGCAAAGTGGCAAGGACCGTTTGAGGTCACACGGCAAGTTGGAGAGCTCGATTATGAGGTAATACGCTCAGATAGGAGAGGAGCACGTCAAATTTATCACCTCAATCTCCTGAAAAAATGGAATGAGGGAGAATCCGTGATGCTGGCGACGGTGATTAGCGGAGAGGATGATCTCGGGCCAGAGGCGAATATAAAAAAACAATCTCTCGCACTGGCCCCAGGGGGAGATCACCTCTCGCCCTCCCAGCTCATTGATTTAACCAAATTACAGGCAGAGTTTGCTGACGTGTTTTCTCCCCTACCTGGCTGTACAAACCTCATTCAGCACCATATCGAGACAGAGCCGGGCGTGGTGGTTCGCAGGCGGCCGTATCGCTTGCCTGAACACAAGAAAAATGTAGTTCAGGAAGAATTAGGTGCGATGCTTGAAATGGGAGTAATAGAAGAATCCAACAGTAACTGGGCGAGCCCGATAGTTTTGGTTCCTAAGACGGACGGCTCGGTCCGGTTCTGTGTGGATTATCGCAAGGTGAATGCTGTGTCGAAATTCGATGCATATCCAATGCCACAGGTTGACGAATTGCTTGACCGGCTTGGTACGGCTCGTTTTTATTCAACACTGGACTTATCAAAGGGTTATTGGCAGATCCCCTTGTCTCCATTATCCAGAGAAAAAACAGCTTTCACGACGCCGTTTGGATTACACCAATTTGTTACACTTCCGTTCGGGCTGTTCGGGGCACCGGCTACCTTTCAGCGGCTGATGGACAGGGTTTTATGGCCCCATGCTGCATATGCGGCTGAATATCTAGATGATATCATCATATTCAGTAATGACTGGCAGCGGCATATGCAGCATTTGAGGGCGGTCTTAAAGTCGCTGAGGGGAGCCGGGCTCACGGCCAACCCAAAGAAGTGTGCAATTGGGCACGTGGAAGTAAAGTATCTGGGCTTCCACTTGGGGCATGGACAGGTGCGTCCCCAAATTGATAAGACTGCAGCAGTTGCGACCTGTCCGCGCCCTAAGACCAAAAAGGAGGTGAGACAGTTCTTGGGGCTGGCGGGATATTATAGAAGGTTTGTGCCTAATTATTCGGACCTCACCAGCTCCTTGACTGATCTTACTAAAAAGGAGGCACCAGATACGGTCCAGTGGACGGAGCTGTGCCAGCAGGCGTTTACCCAAGTAAAGGCTGCTCTGTGTGGCGGGCCGTTGCTTCACTCTCCTGATTTCTCTCTCCCTTTTTTGTTGCAGACTGACGCGTCGGACCGGGGGCTGGGTGCTGTCCTGTCCCAGGAGATAGAGGGGGAGGAACGACCGGTGCTGTACATTAGTCGTAAGCTCTCCAAGAGAGAGACTAAGTACAGCACCGTGGAGAAGGAGTGTTTGGCCATCAGGTGGGCTGTCCTCACCCTCCGCTATTATCTCCTGGGACAGGAATTCACCCTCTGTTCGGACCACGCCCCTCTGCAGTGGCTCCACCGCATGAAGGATACCAAAGCGCGGATCACTCGTTGGTATCTAGCTTTACAGCTTTTTAAATTCAAGGTGGTCCACAGGCCGGGTGTTGAGTCGGGCGGTGGGGTTATGTGGCAAGGGGGGCGTGGTTCAGTTTGTTTAAATTAGCTCAAATTTACTGTTAAATGTAATGTGATTACCTTGACATTAAAAAGATTTAAGACTCGAGCTTCAAATTTTAATCTTTATTTTACTCTCAACATCGTATAGTGACCTTTATTTGTTATTTGGAGTTATGAATATGAAAAACGGAGTTGTTACCTTTTCATTGAAATATGAGCATCAGCCTCAGCCATTGAGAAAAAATTCCTGTGAGATCGTCATGAAAAAACTCGACAAAATAACATACCTCAGGGCTTTTAGCTTAAAAGCATGCACATTTGGAGAAATTTTGATGGATTCTCATACATTTATGTGAATTGTCTATACAGGAGTAATATTTATTCAATTTTTACCCAAAATGGTAACTGCTGACTGAGAACCGCTGGACTGCCAAGTCACCTGACACTGGAGTGAAGCCATTACTGTGGAGATTTGTTTTGTTGTTGTGCGTTTGCACAGACTTTTTGTTGGAGATTTAATACCTGAAATAAAGCTCAGTCAGCAGTCAAAGCCTGTCTTGTTCCTTCCCTAAGAACTTTGAACTTTGCTACAATTATATTTATAATACAATGCTAATCGAGATAGCTTTTCTCATTGTGCAGAATAGCCTAAAATTATATATTTTCTGTCTGATTTTTGATCCGAAGCCACATCACATCACAGAAGATTATTTAAAACACTCGACTTGTACGTTTGTAGCAAAAACAATGTGGTTTTAATCTTATACATTTTCATGTTTTGTTGGTGTGCTAAGCTAACATGCTAACGAGCCCAGAGATGCACCTGTTCTGAGCTAATGCAAATAAATAATTTTGAATTGTACAGCTTACTGATTTTTTTTCTTTTTTTCAAGAAGGGCATTAGATACAGTTTCAAAGAAGGCGAAGTGAGAAGTTTTGTGAAAGAAATGAGGGATTAAATCTTCTTGAATAGAAAATCAGTAATTATAATAAAGACAAAAGAAAATAATAATTAGAGCCATAAGCAGGCCGGAGAGGTGTGAATGTGTTCAGGGGAGACTGAAACTGAATGGGGCAGTTAGCACCACAAAACAATATAGACAATACACTTGAATAGATGACAATAAACATCAGTTAACATTTTAAAGTCTTTTCTAAATAAAATCACATGACATGGTCTTGAAAGTCATTTAATAAAACTCAGAGTTTTAAACTTATCATCTTCAGATTTGAAATGTAACATGGTCAGACATGTGGCTTCAGCTGCAGTGCATTTCTAGATTGTTAAAAGGCCAACTTCACTTTTATTTCCATAAAGATATTTCATAAAAATACATTTCTAATAACTTTTCAAACCTTTGAAGCTATTTAAAGCTGCAGTCCGCAACTTTTTTTTGTGTTAAAGATTTACAAAAATTATATAATGAGAATATACAACATGAATCCATTTTCCAAACCATGTTTTTGTCTTATCCTGAATCATTATGGTACACTTATAATAAGTGTTTATATTCAGACTATTTCAGACCAGACTGGTAGGACTCACCGCAGAGTATCACAGTAACTGCGTGACTCGCCATAGACATACACGGAGAAAAGTAGCTCCGGCTAGAATGTTCCTCCGCAAGACGCTTGCAGTTCTGTTTATTAACCGCTAGAGGGCCAAAAATCGCGGACAGCAGCTTTAACTATTTTCTTCATTGTGACAATAATTAATTATGACTTTACAATAAACAGCAAAGTGTCTGCTTTCAAATGAGACCTTACTTATGCTTTAGTTCATTGTCTGTTTTAGTATCTGTGGTATCACACACAGTTTCTGCCAGTCTCATGTTAAAACTGCGTACCTATAGAGTAGTAGTGCATCCTCATATCTCTAGTTCATATTGTTGACCGTCTAGGGGTCGACCGCAACAGGAAGAGGAAGAAATGAGTCCCACTACCAGAGAGATTCCAAAAAGAAAAGATTTTATTTCTTACAGAGGGTTTAGCGTCAGGGGCAGACAAGGCCAAAATAATAAACAAAAGATTCCTTTTTTTAAACCTCTACAATTCCTAATTGAAAATAAAGAAAACAAATATAGTTTAAACTTACCTATCTCCCTAACCAAAAACTATGAAAATGTGTACAAAATAAATGGCGTCAAACCCCCTACATCCCTCGATTGGGCAAAGATATATACAAAAGTATTTACAGGTAATATTTACAGAAGTCCGTAGCGAACAAAGCAGAATCAGAATCCAGTAATCGATAGTCAAACAGGCGTGGGTCAAATAAACAAGAAATAACAACAAACAAAATACTACAGTCAGTCACACTCACAAATACAAACTCCAAATAATCACTCACAATCAATCTCTCTGGCACGACACTCAGACCATACACTCAAGAACGACTGAGCACACCATTGGAACACATGATGAGATAGGCTACGATCAACGACACGATGGCACCTTCTCAGTGTGTTTGGGGCGGTCTTTATATCCAGATCAGGTGAGGAGGAGAACCAATTGCAGCCTCCAACAGGTTATCACAAGCCACGCCCATCTGTAATACAAACATGCAGGCACAGCGAGAGAAAATACACAGGACAACAGGATGGGATAAATGAATAAATAACTCTGCTCATAACACCCCCACCCACAAAATAAAACATACTGTTTTACTGATTAACACGGGACAATGAATCAGCAATTACATTGTCGATACCCTTTTTATGACAGATCTCCAGATTGTAGCTTTGACAGATAGTGACCATCGCATTAGATGATGATTAGCATTAGACATACGTTGAAGAAATATAAGAGGGTTATGGTCGGTGTAAACAGTAACAGGTTGTGAGCTCTAACCAACATAGACCTCAAAATGTTGGAGAGCCAGAATCAAAGCAAGCGCTTCCTTTTCTATGGTACTGTAGTTAAGCTGATGTTTGTGGAATTTTTTTGAAAAGAAGCTAATTGGGTGATTCAAACCAGCACCATCAGTCTGAAGTAGGACGGCACCCGCACCTGTACCACTAGCATCCACTTCTAATATGAACGACTTTTCAAAGCAGGGCGCGGCAAGCACAGGGACACTACAAAGCAAAAACTTTAAGGCTTCAAAGGCAAATTGACATTCCGAAGTCCACTTAAATGAGACTGCCTTACGTAACAATCCAGTGAGAGGACTGGCAACATCAGAAAAGTTCTTGCAAAAACAGCGGTAGTAACCAGTCATTCCGAGGAATCGGCGAAGTTCTTTCCTAGTCTTGGGAACTGGGAAATCAAGGATGGCTTGTATTTTTGAGTTAAGTGGACAAACCTGACCATTACCAACCCTCTTTTCCTAGGTAAGTAACAGTGGCACAGCCAAATTCGCATTTTGACAAGTTTAAGGTGAGATTAGCATCTCTCAGGTGCTTGAAGACATCCTCCAAGGTTTTGAGGTGGTCTTCCCATGTATCTGCATAGCACACAACGTCGTCAAGATAAGCCTCACAATTAGACACATCAGACAATACTATGGACATTAGTCGCTGAAAGGTAGCTCCAGCATTACGAAGGCCAAAAGCCATAACTCGATACTGTAAAAACACATCAGGGGTGGCAAAAGCAGAGATCTCAGATGCTCGCTCAGTGAGGGGCACCTGCCAATATCCTTTGAGCAGATCAAGTTTAGTCACAAATTTAGCATTACCTACACGATCAACGCAATCTTCCATGCGAGGAAGTGGAAAGGAGTCAGCTTTTGTTAAAGCGTTAACTTTTCTGTAGTCCGTACAAAACCTTGAGGTACCATCTGACTTAGGGACAAGTAGACATGGCGAACACCATGGACTAGCACTAGGAACTGCTAGATTGTGCTCTAGTAAGTACTGAGTTTCTTGCTTCATTAGCTCTCTTTTAACTGGGTTAACACGATAAGCATTCTGTTTAACTGGAGTGTGCAAACCAACATCTATATTGTGTTTTATTACATGAGTGGTCGAGGGAAAATCATTGAACAAGGTCTGATACTTACTAATAAGATTGGTAATATCAGCCTGGGCAGATACTGATAAGTGGGACAGCTTTTCTGACAAGTTCGACAAAGTTTCAGAATTTGGTAAACGAGCAGACAAGAACGAGGCACTATTCATCTTTAAATCATCACTTTCAGGTGAGTATTCTGACAGTGGCACAGTAACTGGAACAACAGTAGCAACAGGCATGTTAACATCTTTCGAATCCGAACGGGACACGTATGCTTTAAGCATATTAATGTGACAAACCCGTGACTTCCTTTTACGGTCAGGGGTATCAACAACATAGTCAGTATCTCCTAGCTTCTCCTTAATCTCATAAGGACCAGCGAACTTAGCTTGAAGAGCTGAACCTGGCACTGGTAGCAAAATAAGAACTTTATCTCCAGTCTGAAATGAACGTTGTACTGCCTTTTGGTCATAGCATAGTTTTCATTTGTGTTTGCGCTGAACCAAGTGAGCGTCTAGCCAACTCCCACATAGTATGTAGTCGCTCACGGAATGCACTGACATAATCTAGGACATTGGTAGTTTGAGACGGATACACAGGAGAAAGAATTTGCTCTTGCAAAATTTTCAGTGGACCACGAACGGTGTGTCCAAAGATTAATTCAGAGGGACTGAATCCAAGTGACGCTTGGGTAGTATTGCGAACTGCAAACAACAAGAGCGGGATCTCCTCATCCCATTCTTTTTCACGCTCAACACAAAAGGTTCGAAGCATCGATTTCAATGTTTGATGAAAGCGTTCAATAGCGCCTTGCGACTGAGGATGGTAGGCACTGGATACCTGATGTTTGATATTTAGCTGTTTCATTACCTTCACGAACACTCTGGACATAAAATTCGTGCCTTGATCAGACTGAATGAATTTAGGCATTCCAAATGTAGTACAGAACTTAACAATTGCTTTGACAATCGTAGGGGCTTTGAGAGAACGGAGCGGTATTGCCTCGGGAAACCTGGTTGATGCACACATTAGCGTTAATAGATAAGTGTTTCCAGACTTCGTTCTGGGCAACGGACCAACACAGTCAATCAGAATTCGTTCAAACGGTTCACAGAGGACTGGTATGGGCTTCAGTGGGGCAGGAGGAATCACTTGATTTGGTTTGCCTGCCATTTGACACGCATGGCAGGATCTACAAAATCTGGCTACATCTGATTTCATCGACGGCCAAAAGAAATGCTTCAATAAACTATCATAAGTCTTTCGAATACCAACATGACCAGAAAGTTCATGATCATGCGCGACACACATTACCTGCTCCCTGTAAGGTTTTGGGACAACAACTTGAAAGACAGCGCTCCACTCATTCTCTGCATGACGTGGAGTCCACTTACGCATCAGGACACCATCGTCCAGGTAATATGCAACAGGACGCTCTAACAAAACAGATGGCTCAACAGTAATTGCTATACAGTGACTCAAAGTTTCATCAGCACGTTGTGCTTCAATTAACTGTGGCTTACCAAAGGATAAATGAACATTGGGGAGCGCACACACATCTATCTCCACTGCATCGGTATCATTCTCTGACTGGACAAGATCATCAGCACACATAAAGGAATTAGACAGATCCACTGTGTCCTTAAATTTGCGAGCTTGAGCTCAGGTCACAACACATGTGCCAAACACATCTGGAAATTCTTCCTGCAACACATCTTCATTGTACACATCTGGAACATTTATTACCTCAGGTAGACAGAAAACTTTTTTACCTGCTAAATCGTTCCCGAGAATGAGTGATACACCCTTCACAGGTAGTTCAGCTTGGACCGCCAGCTTAACGTTTCCTGTAATTAATCCAGATCGCAAGAACACATTGTGCAAAGGAACCTTAACTACTGCAAGATCAATGCCCTGCACAAGCACATCGGAATCACAACTTGACTGTTGAGAAAATGGTAACACTTTCTAAGATAAGGATTGCACAGCGCCAGTATCACGTAGGATACGGATGCACTTCGTTTCTGTCTCATCTTCAATCAGTGACACAATACCATCACAAATAAATGGTTCAAAAGTAGACTCAGTCACTGTACTCAAAGATACATGTTTGGGTGACAAAATCTGTCATTCAATCAATGAAACGCTCTTCGAAGGAATTGCTTTTCTACTAACTTTGCGTTTCAGAGCGGGACAAGCAGCAATGAGGTGACCCACCTCATGACAATAAAAACATTCACGACTTTCACTACTCTCTACACCAGAAACGTTCTTCGGTGCCGTTACTGTATCCTTAGAACTGTGAGACCGATCAGGGAGAGATTACGTTTTCCGGATGAAAACACTACTCTATGAGTAAGCACAAACTCATCAGAAAATACTGCAGCCTCAGAAAGAGAGGAAACTTTCTGCTCATTTAAGTAGACTACAATTTTTTCTGGCAAACAATTTTTAAACTCCTCCAACAGTATTAGCTCTTTAAGCTGTTCAAACGTTCCGACTTTGTTTGCAGCGCACCATTTTTCAAACAAATTTGCTTTGTCTCTCACGAATTCGACAAACGTTTGACTAGAGGTTTTCACAAGACTGCGGAACTTTTGCCGGTATGCTTCGGGAACCAACTCATAAGCGCGCAAAACAGCACTCTTCATTACATCGTAGTCTAAGCTTTGTTCAAGCGTTAGTGCTGAACAAATTTCTTGGGCTTTACCGACGAGTTTGCACTGCAATAACAATGGCCAAACATTCCTCGGCCATTTTAACGTGGCGGCGATTCGCTCAAACACGGTAAAATAGGTGTCGACCTCGCTCTCTCGAAACAGTGGGACTAATGCAATTTGACGACTTATATCAAAATCAGGCTGACTTACTTGTGGGCTGCGTCGAGGTGCAGGAATAGGACTCGGAGTAGAAGCAGTGATGGGTGATGACACGGGCACTCTCACGCTCACGTCAGGCGCATCAGCAGCTGAGGGGGGAACAGGTGATCTAGTTTTGAGCTCAAGCTCCAGCTCCTTGAGTTGATATCTTGCTTGATCTCAAGCTCAACTGTGCGAACATGCAACAGCTGGCTCTGGTATCGTTGCCTGCCCAGCTCCACCTCTAACTCTTTTAATTTGATCGCCAGTAAGGATCTCTCGGAGAAGGTAGATCGACGGGATCTATGCTGGCCAGCTCCTCAGGCTTGGGTTGCTCACCCTAACCCACGGAAACCAGCAACTGAGCTGCAACACCCGCCGCCTCACTCTCCTCTGGCAAAACCCCGTGCTCCACCAAGTGTCTATAAATCACATGCTTAATCTCCCTTTTCACTGCACCACGAGAAACTTTAATTTAATACAATTCTGCAATCGAAAACAAATCATCTTTGCGGCAGATATCCAATTGTTGTGACGTAGGTTGAATTGCGAACTTCTCAAGTTCAAATTTCGAGGCCATTCCGAATTCCCTTCCCCTTAAAGTGAAAACCACTAAGCAAACGACGACATACAAAGCAAATTTCATGGGTTTCTTACCTTTTATTTTTCTAACACGCAATGAAGCATCCAATTGTTTTTTTTTTTTTGGAGAAAAAATAAACTTTTTAAGACGAGCCCCCAGTTTCTGTTACGACCGTCTAGGGGTCGGCCGCAACAGGAAGAGGAAGAAATGAGTCCCACTACCAGAGAGATTCCAAAAAGAAAAGATTTTATTTCTTACAGAGGGTTTAGCGTCAGGGGCAGACAAGGCCAAAATAATAAACAAAAGATTCCTTTTTTTAAACCTCTACAATTCCTAATTGAAAATAAAGAAAACAAAATACAGTTTAAACTTACCTATCTCCCTAACCAAAAACAATATGAAAATGTGTACAAAATAAAATGGCGTCAAACCCCCTACATCCCTTGATTGGGCAAAGATATATACAAAAGTATTTACAGGTAATATTTACAGAAGTCCGTAGCGAACAAAGCAGAATCAGAAACAGGCGTGGGTCAAATAAACAAGAAATAACAACAAACAAAATACTACAGTCAGTCACACTCACAAATACAAACTCCAAATAATCACTCACAATCAATCTCTCTGGCACGACACTCTAGACTAACAAACGATACGAAGTAATGATGAGATAGGCTACGATCAACGACACGATGGCACAATGATGGCCCCTTCAGTGTGTTTGGGGCGGTCTTTATATCCAGATCAGGTGAGGAGGAAAACCAATTGCAGCCTCCAACAGGTTGTCACAAGCCACGCCCATCTGTAATACAAGCATGCAGGCACAGCGAGAGAAAATACACAAGACAAACACAGGACAACAGGATGGGATAAATGAATAAATAACTCTGCTCATAACAATATCTTTAGTTTTATCATATTTATAAAAGATACATACTCTGTACCGAGTCTTTCCAAAAACCTGGAGCACCTGGAGGCATGCCGTGTGAGCGGAGCACGCGTGTGACGAGCACGCACAGCTTTTGCGTAGCGATCGTCTGCAAGCTATCAATGGTCAGCTAAACAAATGTATTTAAACATACATTACACCATCGCATTATCCCAGGATAACATCTGAATCACTATAATGGATATAGCGTATAGCGAATGATGAATAATGAATTTATGAATTCACTATATTCGTGTTGTATACATTATATGCACTATGTGCCTATTGCCAA
>JAOTNS010001141.1:0-22114 GCA_028476615.1 Culter alburnus | reverse complement strand
CCGTCTTCACCAGATCCCACAACTGGCGGCAAACTCTCCGGTCTCTGATCAGTCTCATCCCACCTGTACTCCTCGCGCTTGCTTCACCCCCGCGTTCTTTTTTTCCCAAGAGGCTCCGAGCATAAAACATCCCAATAATGCTTAAACTGCAGGCCAATCCGTCCCCAAAAATTATCGGATTGCGCCGGAGGTTCGGGTTAATGCCCCTCACACTATGCTTTTGTCCCTAATTAATTGACGGACAGTAAGGTATCTTACCACACCCCGTGCACGCACCGAACCCCAACCATTGCCGGTACCATGCCTCCCCAATAAATCAGCTTTGAGGGAGCAAGAGGTTTGGTTCAAGCCCTCTCCACCAAAGCCTGATATGGTACCCCCCTTGCTACGCACAGTATTTGGTACCCGCAGCCTGACCAGGGCGCCTGGTGGATCGTCCGGGGACCCGGATCACCGTCCCCGACTCCATAGACCGACATTTATCCACAAAATGATCCGGATCCCACAACAACCGCCAACATGCCGAACCAGACCTGCCAGCGCTCCAGTGGCCTGAGAGTGGGCTGAAGATGGCGCGGAGAAAGGGGAGAAGCAGGAGGGGGGTCCCGTCACGCAGCAGGGAGTCCCGCCCCCCCTGGGCGGGGCTCTGGGATCCTAAGAATGTGCCCTGTTCCCCGTTCCGCCCCAACCTCGGGGCGAACAACGAGTGGCCGGGCGGACGAGACCCTAGAAGAGGACAGTCCCTAGCGAAGCGGGGGACAAAAAGAAGGTATAGAGAGAGGCGCTGGAAGGGGTTCGCCGCCCCTATGGCACGCCACCCGGTGATCCCCGCATTGATTGCGTGAGTCAGCGACGGTGGGGCGGTGGGCACTGGAACCCACTTGCAGTTTTTTTTTTGGTATCCGAGTGATGAACTCTGCTCCAGCACCACGCGATCGACGACCAGGTCCACGTCGCTTCCCTCACGCCAGCACCATTGCGGCACGGTCCCCCGGAGCTTCTGGGCAACGTGAAGGGCCGGTATACCACTGCACCCGGTCGAGGGATCGTAAGCCGCTGTCGGTGCTGCTCTTTGTCCGACCAACCCGCTGGACGATGGCCCTCCTGATCTCATAGGGACCAGGAGGTTCTGATGGGGAGCTGCTTCCGGCCTCCACCTTTGCTTCTCCGATATGCGGGGACCAGCCTCACATCGACCCTGGTCCCGCGGGCCATTTAACAACGCACTCGCGTATCTCGCTAAGAGCTCCTAAGAAACTTCTTATCAACAGTGTGCCCCATTGTTTAAACGGGGCAGGTGGCAGGCACAGCGTGCTGCCGGTGGTCTCCCGGGGAACCTCCCGGTCATCCAGCCTCCGAAACGCCTCGCGGTCCTCCTGCTGGGGGGTCTTGTAGAATGTCTTGGAAACACCGCTCTGATCGCCTCTTAACTCCAACAGGGCCTTGTTGTTCGCGGTGCAGGAGCCGCGAGGGACGCGATGATGTCCCAAATGTGGCGGAGGACGAAGCTTGCCGGCCCCCTCAGTTAAAGAGAAGCATGTGTCATCCTCTCCTCCGCTTAATACCATTTACAGCGTGAAAATAACATGCAGAAACATCTGCAAGTATTTTAAAATATACAGTACAACTTACTGAAATCCGTTCATGACCTCGTTGATAGCTTATCCCGTGTTTCAACCTCAGAAAGACATCAATAAAACAGCTTGTAAACCTAATGTAACGTCACATTTAACATTGTTACATAGTACCAGTCGGGGCGAAGTAGTTAACGGTATTTAGTGAACCAAACGAGTATTGGATACAACAGGTGAGTAAACAGATGCAATTCGTGACTATGAATGATATGGAGATGACACAGTCCTTTTGTGGTTGCAGGAGTGACAAGGGAGAAGCACTTTGCTGAATGCAGTAGATGACTCAAACAACACTTCACCCCATCTAAGAACGAGGAGTAGATCTTTGTGTACCCAGGAGTACAGTAGTAGCAGAGGAGTCCCTTGGGTAAGCTTTCCAGGTAAGTCCTTAGATGCAACAGACCGGACAATGTGACTGTGTTGTCGTGTTCTTAAGTAGTGCTTGGTGATGAGCGTGCTTATGAGGGCAGGTGACAGGTATTATTATTTCCGGGGAAGGTGGGCGCTGTGATTGGAGGGTGCTGCAGCCTGGCGTGTCTGGAACATAACTTACCTCAAAAAAAACATATTCCGTTACCATAAACTTTAGTCAGCTAGAAACTTGAACTCTAGAGAGCAGCATTCTGAAAATTATGCCCACCGTTACATATCATTATATTTTGAATGTTCTTTTAATATTAATGCAATGTGAATAAATCAGTTATAGCCATGATTTTAAATGTTTATATTTCGAAAAATGAATTTGAACAGTACAACTTATGATTATGTATTCTAAACTTATTCATTTTTAAAATAAAAAACATTGAGTGTATTTACGTGTTTGGTATGTAAATAAGTTATTTTACCTTCAATATATATAGTAATGCAGTACCAAGCTGACTCCCATGTGTGTTTCAGCTTAGATTGAGAATGTTTTTTTTCCCCTCTCAAAATTTTCCATGTACTGTATCTTATCTATAAAAAAACCTATACAATCCAAAATAACGATGTTGAATCAAAATTGGAATCGAATTGAAAGAATGGTGAATATCGAAATTGATCCTGAAAATTGTTTCATATACCATCCAACTCAGTTATCTCATTTCGAGGGCCGGTCTTCGGTCTCAATCACTGAATAAAATGCACAAGAGAAGATTAAGATTCCAAAAGTCTTTAATAATTCAACACAGAGGCAATCAAACACAGGTACTTTCCAGTGAAACTAGAGAGCCGGTCACTTCCAAACTGCGAATGTGGAGAACCACGGAACTTAATCCACAATTCAGGCCAAACGCGTTGATATGCGACACAGCTGAATGTGATGACAAATCAAACTATTAACCATAGTGACTAACACAGAGGCATGGAAATGATGCCAACCCAAACAAGTCCAAACTGAACTGAAACGGTGACACAACAAAGCTCCCCGGTATTTATTTGTGACAGGTTTCATAGTCTTATGTTTTAGTTCTTTGTCTACACCCTTTTGAGGTATTTTATTATTTTAACTATATGCGCTATATACTTGCTACTGCCATAAATACACAGACAATGCGGCTCTGAGCATTTATGACATGAAAATTAACAAAAAATAAATAAATAAAGGCATCATAAAATCCCCACAAAAGGCAGGAGACGAGCATAGTACAATACCACCCATACACATGCATTCTGCTGTATTTCAAACATGCTGCTGCATCAATAGCCCCAACAACAGAGACAAACAGGTGAGTCTAAGGACAACACAGACCTTCAAACAAGCAAATTTGCCACCAGACATTTGAACTTCTGCTGCTCTGAAGAGTTGAGAAGCACATGTATGCATGCAAGTTTTGTTACTAATATACTGTCAGATCAGTACACATCTTTATTTTGTTTGAATGAACCTCCATAAGTACAATGATTGAAATAGCAAATTCAGACCCAGGACTGATGAAAGTGAAGTTCAGACTGATGTCTGATCGCGTTGGGTTCTGTGTTGTTTGTGGTGTCTGAGCATCATTGAGATTTCCCTGCAGACCAGAACACCAGGAGAGGTCTAACATCGCTCTCAAACCCATGAAGGGAGAGACTAAAAGCCCATGTGGTTCTAGCTATATTCAATTCAATTCAATTCAAATTTATTTGTATAGCGCTTTTCACGATACATCATTTCAAAGCAGCTTTACAGAAAAATGGATGTCAACATTACAATTTAAAGAATGTAGTTAGCAAATAATATACTTTAGGTAATTAATTACAATAACTGTTAGCAGTTTAACTGAAGGTAGAAGCAAAGAGCTCCTGGAAAATTACATTAACAATAAATTAGGATATAGAGATTGTGCAATGTGAATGTTGATCCAGATGATTGCGTCTCTGAAGTCCTCGCAGGAGCTGGCGCCGTCTCTTCACAGGTGATGGTCATCTGAGGTCTTCTTAAGAGGCTGGATCCAAACTGAAGCTGATGTCCTCTCTAGTCACCTCGGGCGTGTGTCCCGAGGTAAAACAGAAAGCAAAAGGAGAATAATTAGCGTAGCTGCTGTTCATAACTTTAAGCAAAGATAGTCATGTGCAGTTGATCTGGTATGAGATGCATTATGTGAATGCTTGGCTAAAGAGATGCGCCTTTAATCTAGATTTGAACTGGGTGAGCGAGTCTGAGCCCCTAACATTATCAGGAAGGCTATTCCAGAGTTTAGGAGCCAAATGTGAAAACGCCTCCCCTCCTTTAGTGGACTTAGCTATCCTAGGTACAACCAGAAGTCCAGAGTTTTGTGACCTTAGAGAGCGTGAAGGATGTAGGCGATAGAAGATCAGTTAATACACAGGAGCTAAACCATTTAGAGCCTTATAGGTCATTAGCAATACTTTATAATCGATACGGAACTTAATAGGTAACCAGTGTAGAGATAAGATTGGTGTTATATGATCATATTTCTTGACCTGGTAAGAACTCTAGCAGCTGCATTTTGTACTAATTGTAGCTTGTTTTATTGAGGAAGCAGGACAACCAGCTAATAATGCATTACAGTAATCTAGTCGAGACGTCATGAAAGCATGAACTAACTTTTCTGCATCAGAAACAGATAACATATTCCGTATTTTAGCAATGTTTCTGAGGTGAAAGAAGGGTTTTTGTAACATATGAAATATGATTTTCAAAGGACAAGTTGCTGTCTAATATAACACCCAGGTCTTTAACTGTCGAGGATGGAGTAACAGTACATCCTTCTAAATGCAGATTGTAGTCTGAAAGATTCTTTGTACAGGTTTTTGGTCCAATAAGTAATACTTCAGTCTTATCTGAATTTAATAGAAGAAAATTACTAGTCATCCAATGTTTTAATTCTTAACACACTCTGTCAGTTTGGATAATTTAGAGATTTCATCTGGTTGTGTTGAAATATATAACTGAGTATCATCGGCATAGCAGTGGAAACTAATTCCATGTTTTCTTATAATATTGCCGAGTGGCAGCATGTAAATTGAAAATAGCAGAGGGCCTAACACAGATCCTTGCGGCACTCCATAGTTTACTATCGTTATCTTAGATTTTTCCCGTTTTATAAACAAAATTGTGACGGTCTGATAGGTACGACCTAAACCACCGTAATGCCTGTCCCTGAATACCAGTGTAATTCTGTATCGATCTAGGAGTATTTATGATCTATAGGTCGAACGCAGCACTGAGATCAAGTAACACTAGTATTGAGACACAGCCTTGGTCAGAAGCTAGAAGCAAGTCGTTTTGTAATTTAACGAGCGCAGTTCTGTGCTATGATGAGACCTGAATCCTGACTGGAATTTTTCATAGATAGAGTTTTTTTGCAAGAAGGAGCACAATTGGACCGACACTACTTTTTCTAGTATTTTAGACATAAATGGAAGATTGAAATGGGTCTGTAATTTGCTAATATGTTTGGATCTAATTGTGGGTTCTTAATGAGAGGCTTAATAACTGCTAGCTTGAACGATCGTGGGACGTGACCTAGAGATAAAGACGAGTGATAATATTGAGAAGAGGTTCTTCTGCTACAGGTAACAGTTCTTTCAGTAGTTTAGTGGGTATTGGATCTAATAAACATGTTGTTGGTTTAGACGCAGTAATAAGTTTATTTAGCTCTTCCTGTCCTATAGTTGTAAAGCACTGCAACTGTTCTTGAGGGGCGATAATTGAGGCTGAATCATAAAAATCTGTCAAAGGTTGTACATTTACAATTTTATTTCTGATACTTTCGATTTTTTCATTAAAGAAATTCATAAAGTCATCACTACTAAACTGTAATGAAACATTTTGTTCTGGTGATATCTGTTTATTTGTTAATCTAGCTACTGTACTAAATAAGAACCGTGGATTGTTTTGGTTATTCTCTATAAGTTTGCGGAGATGCTCGCCCTGGCTGCTTTTAGAGTCTTTCTATAGCGGGATGAACTGTCTTTCCATGCGATTCTGAAGACCTCTAAACGAGTTTGTCTCCATTTGCGTTCTAGATTACGAGTTTCTCTTTTCATAGCGCGAGTAATACTGTTGTACCATGGAACAGTATTTTTCTCTCTAACCTTTTTTAATCTCATCGGTGCAACAGTATCTAATGTACTAGTAAAAATGGTGCACATACTGCTAGTCATTTCCTCAAGATCATTTGCGTGTTTGGGTACGATGAGCAGCTGAGACAGATCAGGCAGATTATTTGTGAATTTATCTATAGTTGTCGGGAGAATTGTTCTGCCTAGTCGATATCGTGGCGCAATTTGACAAATATCATCAGTATGCAGTACGCATGTTACAAGGTAGTGATCAGAGACGTCATCACTTTGCGGTAGAATTTCTATCAGTAGGATTTATTCCATGTGATATAATTAAATCTAGAGTATGATTAAAACGGTGAGTGGGTCCAGTGACGTTTTGTTCGACCCCAATGAGTTTAGTAAATCTGTAAACGCAGCCCCGAACGTATCATTTGTATTGTCTACATGAATGTTAAAATCTCCAACAATCAGCGCTTTATCAACGTTGACCAATAGGTCTGAGAAAGTCTGCAAACTCTTTTAGGAAATCAGCATAAGGCCCTGGAGGTCTATAAATGGTAGCCAAAGCAAGAGATAGTAGCGACTTTTTACTTATATCTGGAGTGTAAACATTTAGCATAAGAATTTCAAAAGAATTAAACCTGTAGTTTGTTCTCTGAGTAACATTAAGTATCTCTCTATAGATTGTTGCTACACCACCGCCACGGCCAATCAGGCGGCATTTATTTTTATAACGGTAGCCAGGAGGACAAGACTCATTAAGACCAAAATAATCATTTGCTTTAAGCCATGTTTCAGTAAGGCAAATTACATCAAGACTATTATCCGTGATAATTCATTATGATAACTGCCTTAGGTGTCAGCGATCTAATGTTTAGTAGCCCTAGTTTTAGAGATTGTTTTTGTTCAGTAATTTTACAAAAATCTGGTTTGATCACGATTAGGTTTTTTCTAGATCCTTTATTTTTATTGTTAAACCTCACTATTCGGGGAATAGACACAGTTTCTATAGACTGTACTACACTCACATTTCTATCAATGAAGTGGGCAGAACACAGGCTGTGATTTGAGGTATGACTTACTAGTCATATGGTGCGAAGCGTCTTGGAGATGTTCTCTGACAGAAGATCAGCTCCGATGCTGCTGGGGGTGCAGGCCATCAGCACGGAAGAGCCTAGGACGCTCCCAGAAAGATTCCAATTATTTACAAAGAGCAGCTTCTGTTCATTACACCAAGACATCAACCATTCATTTAAAGCAAATAATCTACTGAACCTTCATGTCCTCGTCGGTACGTCGGAAGCGGTCCGGACACGATGATCTTCGTCGCGGGCGATGTGGCTCGTACCGTCTCGATCAGGCTTCTGAAGTCCTGCTTCAGCACCTCCGTCTGCCGCAGCCTGGTGTCGTTCACCCCCGCGTGCAGCACTACAGCCCGATGGTCTCAACACCGTTGGATCGCGGGAATCTGCGCAGAGACATCGAGAACACGAGCACCAGGAAAACAGTGTGACTGCGCACCTTACCTTTGGCTGTGGTAGCGTGGACGTGGCGGACGATGGAGTCTCCGATGACCACGGCGTCGCGTTCTGCCTCGCGAAGAGGGAGAAGCGGTTCCGTGTCGAGACGTCGAAGACCGGGGGCGGCGGAGAGGTCCTGGTCCGAGGCCTGGCTCGCGTCTTCCGCTGCTGAAGCACCCAAGGTCCCTGGTGTGACGGCGCCGGAGTGAACGAGGGCTGGGATGAACGCGTTCTTGGTGCTCGGGCCCTGTGCAGAGAAACACACGGCGTAGAGGAGGCAGGAGTGTTAATATCGCGCTGCAAACTTACTGAGGGTTGGTGAGCGACAGCGCGAGAAGTTTCCAGCGCTGTCTGCCGCTCGCGTAACTCGGCCTGCTTCTCGAGAAGGATCCGGATCTGCCGCTCCACGGCCTCCAGTTCCAACTGCACCGCATGCAGCTCAAACGTGTCCTCACCTGCACACAAAGGTAGAGAAACATCCAATACACTCGCCATTAGAGTAACTTAGATGAAACAATAATATTGTGAGAGAGAAGAGTACAAACGCTAGCGTAGCGTGGGCGTGGCACGCCGCTAATGCTAACGGGCTAAAGCTAGTAGCGAAAGTTCGGGAAGTCGGATAAAACTAGCGATATCAAGGTAATCCAAAAGTTTTTTTATATAAAATAATGTTGGGGATGTGTTCCCCCACCGAAAAAGAAAGAGTGATAGATTATAAGTTAGATTTTACGAGGCAAAAACAAACAATTAGGAATCAGCTCGACGGAGCTCTAGCTCAAACAACGCGGCAGCAGCAAACAGGACGTAAAGCGACCCTATATTCCTGATGCAAGTTACGAGGATCAACATTACTGAAAACAGCATAAAGTTAATAATGGCAATGATGGACACTAAACATGTTTTTTTGCTGACAGGAGTAGAACAGATGTCACATGCGACTACAGACACTACTAAAAATAAGCCCAGCGATGCAAGAAATGTGCAAACACTAAAAAATTTAAAAATGAACTCATTTCCAAATGGGTCCATGAAGATGAATGGTAAGGAAAAGATGAGCACAAGGATGGAGGTTATGATGTAGCAGGAGCGTGAGAAAATACGTGACAGAGCCGCCTCTAGAGCCACCAGCTGATGGAGGTGAAAACCACACAAACTTAACAGTGACCAGAACTGGAGAAGCTTAGGGTTCAGGTGTAATTTCTTAAATTGTATCACTGAATATAGGTATAGGGGCAGTTGTATCAGGCTACTGATGAGGAGGAGGAGGACGAAGGCTGAGATTCGGCCTCTCATCTTTCTTTGAAGGTGTAGAAGACGAAAAGCCCAAACCAGAGCTGGCAGACCCACACAAACACTAGTGATGAGAAAGATAGTCTGTCTGATTTCAGTACGCAAGGAAAATGGATCATCCATTGGATTTATATGCAGATCTTCGTAGTACAGCAGCTGTGTTAAAGATGTCACGATTGTAGTTGTTTTTGTCCTCTATGATCACTCTGAATTGCTGAAAGACAAAATATGTGAGCAAGTGATTTACTTTGCCGCATTTATATAAAATGTATTTCCAATATCATCCATTTGAATAATCATCAACACAACACACAAAATTCACAGAAAAATGAAAATGTGATGTTTATCTGCTTACCCCCAGTGCATCCAAGATGTAGGTGACTTTGTTTCTTCAGTAGAACACAAATGATGATTTTTAACTCCAACCATTGCAGTCTGTCAGTTGTATAATGCATTGAAATGGTAACACCATCTATAAGAGTAAAAAAAAAAACATGCACAGACAAATCCAAATTAAACCCTGCGGCTCGTGACGAAACACCACCATGTCCAACTGCCCTGCACATCCGGTTAGTGAGGTCAGAAAACACGTTCTGATGACGGAAGTGATGTCTTGCGCTTTGCTTCAATGAGTGTGAGAGATCACTTCTGTTGTCAGAGCGCATTCAGACCTCACCAACCGGATGTGCAGGGCAGTTGGACATAGTGGTGTTTCAGAGGTAAAAAATTATATATTATAATTTTTTGGATTTGTCTGTCCATGTTTTTTTACTCTTATAGACAAAGTTCCCATTGACATGCATTATACGGCTGACAGACTGCAACAGTTGGAGTTAATAATCATCATTTGTGTTCTACTGAAGAAACAAAGTCACCTACATCTTGGATGCGCTGGGGGTAAGCAGATAAACATCAAATTTTCATTTTTGGGTGAACTATCACTTTAAGTACAGTTTTAAAAAGTGCACTTTGTAATGTCAAATTAAACATTTTACTTTATTCGAAATCTTTGTTTTAATAAACTTTTGTTGTGCTTTAAAGAAGTATGCTTATTTTGATGTGTTGACTAACATACTAAATAACATATAAAGAAATTAATTATAATTTAAGTGTTATTTTAGTGTCTATCTGTAGTTTATTCAATATTACAGTTAATAAGTTAATCTATTTTAAACATACTAGTGTAATCACAATTATATGACATGGAAATGACAAACAGGTTTTAAAGTATTTTAGTTTTCCATAAATTCTTGTCAGCACATACAGCAGTATACTTTAATCATATTTTAACATGATCATATTTCAACATCAAGTCCTACATAAGTGTGTTAATAAAGCACTCCAAACTGCATTCAAAATAAATTGAAACTATAGCGAACTTTCATCTAAATATCATGCAGTGAAGTGTCTGAAAACATTACATTCAGTTCATACTCATGTAGGGAAATGTTTCAGAGCATGAGTGTATTCTTTTGAAGTTTATTGTTCCCGCAATAATT
Organism: Culter alburnus; assembly: GCA_028476615.1. Taxonomy (NCBI): domain Eukaryota; kingdom Metazoa; phylum Chordata; class Actinopteri; order Cypriniformes; family Xenocyprididae; genus Culter; species Culter alburnus. The sequence goes on along the minus strand of JAOTNS010001141.1, from coordinate 11,680 downwards.
AAAAAGCACGTAAAAATGTTCATATTTTTTGATAGTTGGCAAGTCGTACAAATATGTATAATCTTACCAAAAAGAAAGGCTAAGAGTTTCACTGTGATTTAAAAGCATTAAATTCATGACTAATCTGAACAATATTGTCCACACTGTAAGAGAAACATCTGTAGAAAGGTACTGGTCATTTTCTGCCAGAATATTATAAGTGAAATTTAAAACACAATGCAATGTGTAATTCAAGTGGGTAAAACATCTCTATTGGTCATTTGAAAGCAAACAATCAAACTAAAATTTTTCATAAGTTCTTACCTGAATGATGCGGACACAGTATCAGTCTTGAGATTCAGTGAGCTGTATTCTTCCTTTTATCTCTCTCTCTCTCTCTCTCTGCGTGTGCACATGTGTGAGAGCAGTGGAGTGTGTTGGTGCAAGTCAGAGTGTTTCTGTGTGAGTTTCTGCTTTATTCTGTCTTACTTTTTCATTATTAAAAAATACATATAAACAGATGCTAATTTCATACTAAATTTCATTATTTTCATTCAATGACTAGCAGTATGAGCACACTATGTACTTTTCTCTAGTACATTAGAAACTGTTGCACCGATCAGGTTAAAAAGGTTAAGAGAAAAGTACTGCACCATGGTACACAGTATTACCCACACTACCGAGAGAGAAAACTCGTAATCTAGCGCAAATGGAGACAAACTTGTTCAGAGGTCTTTAGGATTGTGTGGAAGACAGCACTTCCTCTATAAAAAGGCTCTAAAGCAGCCTGGGCCGAACATCTCCACAAACTCATAGAAAACAACCAAAACAATCCAAGGTTCTTGTTTAGTACAGTGGAGATGAACAATAAACAGACATCACCAGAACTAAATATTCCATTACAGTTTAATAGTAATGACTTTATAATTTCTTCACACGACAGCATCAGAAATACAAATGTAAATGTACAACCTTTGACAGCGTCAAACAAGAACAGTTGCAGTGCTTTACAACTATAGGACAGGAAGAGTTAAACTTATCATTACATCTGAACCAACAACATGTTTATTAGATCTAAAACTCACTAAACTACTGAAAGAGTTGTTAGCTGTAGCAGAAGAGCCTCTTCTCATGACATTCAAGCTGTTATTAAGCCTCTCATGAAGAAACCTCAGTTAGATCCAAATGAATTAGCAAATTACAAACCCATGTCTAAAATACTAGAAAAAGTTGTGTCCGCTCAATTGAAACCAGCAGTAGAAAAAAAAGAATAAAGTTGAAGTTTTATCAAAATCAATGTATGCAAAAGTTAATCAAAGTTAAATAACACACTTCCTGTTTCTATTTTTCACTATGAATATGTTGCCAAACCGCTTGAGATATCAAAAAATCTGCTCGCAATGAATCCGCTTGGAGGAGTATATCAAATTCCAGAGAATGCATTTTTCAAAAAACCCTAAATAAACGACTTCCTGTTGGGCTGGCGTATGACTTAAGAGTGCGAAAATTATACGGATTATAAGATCTATAACTGTATGAAGTTTGGTTACTGTAGGTGAAAAGGGGTGTGCTACAGAGCCTGTGAGAGCACCCCCACGACCCCCCCATTACAACATGCCCTGCCATGATGGTCGATGATTCCAATGTGTGTGCAAAGATTTAAGAGTTTTTGAGCATGCTAAGGGACCCAAAAGTGCCTGAAAGGTTGAAAAAAATTTAGTACCTGAGAAAAAACAATAGGGCTTTCACCCTTTCAGGGCTTGGGCACTAAAAACACTCATACAAAAAAATAACACACTGCAGTATAGGGGTGGGTAAAAAAATATTGATTACTCGATTTTAATCGATTCTCATTTTTATGAACCGATATTGATTCTTAAATCTCAAGAATCGATTAGTCTAGTCTGTTTTCAGTTGATGAATGAGCAGAATATGTAGCGCCTCCCATCCAATAAATCGCAATAATCTTTGTGCTTTGTTACTTTTGATATGAAGCAAAGTCTCAGATTGCAAATGATGTCCATCTTATTATGAGATTCAAAACATAAATACCGTTTTGATGCTGTTTAATGTGGCGTGACAGATCGCTTTAGTGCCTCAGTTAAAGAGAAGCATGTGATCATCCTCTCCTCCGCTTTAATACAGTTACAGCGTGAAATAAACATGAATGAACATCTGAAGGTATGTTAAAAGATAAAGTACAACTTACCGAAATATCATGTCTCATGTAATCGCTTAATCGGTGTTTCAACCTCAGAAACACGTCAATAAAACAGCTTGTAAACAATGTCATGTAACGTCACATTTACCTCCGAAAAACATATTCAGTGACCATAAACTCATTAATCAGCTAGAAAAGTGAACTCTAGAGAGCAGCATTCTGATAAATATATGCACCCTTACATATTCATTATAATTTTTAATGTTCTTCAATATTAAATACATGTTTGAATAAATCAGTTATAGCCATGATTTAAATGTTTATATTTCAAAAAAACGAATTGGAGTAGAAATATGATTATGTAATTCTAAAATGTATTTATTATAAAATACATTGAGTGTAATTTAAGTGTTTGTATGTAAATAAGTTAATTTTAACCTTCAATATTATTATAGTAGTACCAACTGACTCCCATGTTTACAGCATTAGTTGAGAAATGTTTTTCCTCTAGAAAATTCGCCATGTACTGTATCTGATATACTACATACAAAATAATCGATACCAAATCAAAATTGGAATCGAATTGAATTGCAAGCATGAGAATAGAAATTGAATCGTGAAAATTGTGTCAATACCCAGCCCTACTGCAGTATATATCACTTTCGAGGGCCGGTCTTCTATCTCAATACACTGATATAAATGCACAAAGATGAGGAGAAGATTCCAAAAGTCTTTAATTAATTCAACACACAGACAATTCAAACACAGGGTAGCTTCAGTGAAACATAGATGAGACCGGACAACTTGAACTGAGAATACAAGAACTTAAATTCACATTCAGACGAGTTGATTAATGACGACACAGCTGAATGTGATGACAAATCAAACTAGTAACCATAGTGACTAACACAGGCAGGGAAATGATGCAAACACAAACAAAGTCCAAACTGAACTGAAACTGTGACACAAACAAAAGCTGCCAAGGTATTTATTTGTGACAGTTCATAGACTTATGTTTTATTCTTTGTCTACCCCTTTTGAGGTATTTTATTTTATTATTTTAACTATATGCTGCTAATAAGACTTGCTACTGCCAATAAATACACAGACATGCTGCTCTGATCATTTATAATATGAAAAAAATGAAATAAAAGCAAAAGGCATCATAAAATCCCACAAAAAAGTCAGGAGACGAGCATAGTACAATACCAGCCCATACACATGCATTCTGCTGTATTTCAAACATGCTGCTGCATCAATAGACCCAACACACAGAGACAACAAGTGTGAGTCTACAGGACAACACAGACCTTCAAAACAAGCAAAATTGCCACCAAGACATTGAACTTCTGCTGCTCTGAAGAGTCATGAGAAGCACATGTATGCATGCAGTTTGTTACAATACTGTACAGATCAGTACACATCTTTATTTTGTTTTGAATGAACCTCAAAATAAAGTACAATGATTGAAATAGCAAATTCAGACCCAAGGACTGATGAAAGTGAAGTTCAGACTGATGTCTGATCAGCGTTGGGTTCTGTGTGTGTTGTGGAGTCTGAGCATCGTTGAGATTTCCTCTGCAGACCAGAACACACAGGAGAGGGTCTAACATCGCTCTCAAACCCATGAAGGGGAGAGACATAAAAGTCCAATGGTCTAGTCTTCCAGAATAAAATCAGGGATCAAGATTGCTAAAAACAGCATAAAGTTAACAAAGGCAATGATAACTCTAAACATGTTTTTTTGCTGACAGGAGTAGAACAGAAGTGACATGTGAGTACACACAGTAGTGCAGCAAATAAACTCAGCAATATAAAAAATGTGCAAATATTAAAAATTATAAAATATAGCGAAAATAGGTCCATGAAGATGATTGGTAAGGAAAAGATGAGCACAAGGATGATGATTATAATGTAGCAGGAACGTGATAAAATATGTGACAGAACCACCTCTAGAGCCACCAGCTGATGGAGGTGAAAAAACCACACAACTTAACAGTGACCAGAACTGGAGAAGCTTAGGGTTCAGGTGTAATTTCCAGAGTTGTTTCACTGAATATAGGTTTAGGGCAGTTGTATCAGGCTACTGATGAGGAGGAGGAGGACGAAGGCTGAGATTCGGCCTCTGATCTTTCTTTGAAGGTACAGAAGACGAAAAGCCCAAACCAGAGCTGGCAGACCCACACAAACACTAGTGATGAGAGAGATAGTCAGTCTGATTTCAGTACGCAAATAAAATGGATTATCATGAAGATCCATTGGATTTATATGCAGATCTTCGTAGTACAGCAGCTGTGTTAAAGATGTCACGATTGTAGTTGTTTTTGTCCTGTATGATCACTCTGAATTGCTGAAAGACAAAATATGTGAGCAAGTGATTTACTTTGCTGCATTTATATAAAATGATTTCCAATATCATCCATTTGAATGATTATCAACACAACACTTCATTGGTCTCATGTAATAAAAGAATAAAATTAAATCTAAAAGCTATCATGTCTCTTTAGAAGCCTTGGATTAAACTGCTTCATTCCTATGGATTTATTTTACCATCTCTTTATGAACCTTTTAATGCGTCAGAGTTTTGGGAGACTTTCAGACTTTCAATGGAGGAAGAGAAAACTCTCATATTTCATTAAAATATCATCATTTATGTCCTGAAGATGAACGAAAGTCTTACCTTTAACTGTATGAATGTGCACCTGTAGTGTTCTTTAAATATTACATTTTATTTTAATGTATATTTTTAAAACGTTACCCTAGTGAAAAAATAGTATACTTAAACACAATTTATTCGTATGTACTTTAGTATAACTAAATGTATTTGTAGCACGCTATAAATTGGTATACTTAAAGTCCTAAATTGGAACAACTTTGGAACAAAAGCATTTTAGTTGTCCAAAAGCAGCTGAAGTTCTACTAAAGTTATATTAAATATACTTGTTTGTGCTAAAGCAGAACTATTCCAAGTATACTTAAGTACACTTTAAATATACTCTTGTATTTACGTTTTGAAATGCAGAATTCACTCAGCATAAACTTCAAATGTACTTTGGTGACATTAGAATTGCAATTCAATTACATTGTAAGAGTGTTGAACATACATTAATATTATACTGATAACAAACTTTTAGTGATTTTAAAACACATTGCAATGGCATTCCAAGTGAACTTGTTGGGTAGTGTGCTTCAAATAGACTACAATAAAGCAATCTTTATAAATAAAGTTACAGCTTTAGAACATGCCTTTTGCAGACACCCACAGTATACCAGTAACTTACATATCCAGTGAACATAAGTGAGACAATGGGAACAGATTTATATGTATATTGAATGCAGGAACCAGTACGGGCTGGAATCGAACCCGGGTCACTCGGGCCGCTGTCGGACAAGAGCACTCGGCTTATACCTGTTGCACCACCACACAGATATAAACTGCGCTAAACTGGTGTTACTTTATGTTCTCTCTATACTGTTACAAGTACAGCTACAGTATAAGCGCACAGACATTATTGATGACCACATTAATGACAGCACAAATTATATGGATTAAAAGACTGTGAATCGCCGTCAGATTATTAATAGACACAGTAAGTGGAGCGTGAAAATAAACGTGAAACGGCCTGTTGCTATACAACACGAACATGCATTAAACTTTAAGCTGTTGAAGAAATAAAACCAGCAGACGCAACATTAAATATCAAGAATGTTTTGCTTCCCTTTTACCTGACATGATCTGTCATTAACGCAACATGAAGCAATTACCGGCACATTAGTTTAATTTTTGTGCACGCACTAAAACACAGACAGTTCCGTTCATGGTGGGGAAAATATGCGGATGAAATCATCCGTAACATTCCTCTGCCGATTGTCTCTGCGCGCTTCAACTCTCAGTGCACCACAACTGCTCCTGACAAAAACACAATTAAATGATTTGGCGGTCTTGCATTAAGCTGCTGATTTATATGTGATGCATAACTTAAAATGATTTCATGCAGTAAACGTTTCTGGATTCTGCGTTTTTTTTTTTTTTCTGCTCAGGATCAGTTTAATTAATTGAATTAATTTAATAATTCATAATATTTTGACAGGGCTGCAGTCCATATTTCAAAGTGCAAATAAGGGCCATTAAAGTAGCATTAATGGGAAAAGTGTATTACAGTAGGTGCACCGAAGTGCATTAGGAATACACAAATGTAATAAAACTTCTGATCAGGTACATGAATTTCTTTCACCATTTCAAACTTACTATATGTTTTCTTTATTTGTCATAATTACAAATATTTACTTATGTAACTACTTTCTATATGTATGTATATCTGTTTGCAACCATGCAGAATTGTGAAAAGTGCTATTGAATTGAATTAAACAATAGCCTACCTGATATTCAAAGTGTGAGCAAATTATTAAAAAAGGTAAAGGCCATAATTATAAACTTACTTATTATTATTTTTTGCAACTCAAAACAGATTTCCTGTAAACTTTTATTTAGGCCAATACTATTTTTCATACTAACAAAATAGAACTCAAATACTGTTCACTGAATTGGATTTAATCATAACAGGTCAACATAGCATTCAACAAAAATAAATTACTGAATAAAAATGTAACAAATGAAATCATTTTATTTGCAAATTTCTCATGGTTACGTCTGAGCTGTCGGCAAAAGTTGGGTTTGAAAATTCTGCCCTTACAGCCAATTAGCAGAAACAAACTAGATGTTTCAGTTCATACCTCAAGTTTTCTGTGGTTTGCACAAAAAGAAAGTCTCATCTAAAAATTATATAGCATCATCTAAAATAATTTGATCATTCTCAGAATTGAAATACATGGTGAGACGTGTCTTTAGCTACAATGACTTTCTAGACTTTAAAGTTTCCTTCTGACAAATGTGCCAAAATCTGCAACACAGATTCTCAATAGTGACACTCCAGTGAGTTCAGTTGTTTAGCAAAAGTACAGCAAAACCGATTGTTGGTGATTATGATGGCATTGGCTTTATGGCGTGTTCAAAACATGTCAATCATTGTGGTTCAACCAATAGTAGGATGTTATGGCAGGCAATGGGGGTCAAGGTTTAGCTTCAACAGTTACAGTGTTTTCAAGTCATGTCAGAAAGAATGTATTTAAAATGCACATGAACATCAGCACAACTTTAGGTAACTCTGGATTTCCTTAATAGTTTGGTGAGAAAACATGTCAGAGGCAATGGATGCAGAGTCTGCCCTAGTGAAAAAACCTACCAAAATGTATTTAAAATAGGCCTACATTAATTTCACACTAACTAAAAACCCATTAATATACAGTAGTCAGCATTTGAAGTGGATCAAAAAAATTAATCAAGTTAGTTCCTTAGAAGAAGGTTTTAGGACAACTTTGATGAAGGGTTTTGATCCGCTTCAAATGTTGACTATTTACAGACATACTGACATAAATATTTTAATGAAACTTTATTTGCAGTTCTTCTTTATTGCACAATGCATATTTCTAAATATGAGCCTAAAATGTGTTTAATCACTAGTATACTTGCACGCAATGTAAATGCAATTGTAGTACACTTAGCATAAAATAAATGTATTTCAAATAGATTTTAGTATATTTATTTTTCACTAGGGTATACTTGTATGTTTCTTAACACGCTTAAGTAGACTTTTAAAAAGTGCACTTTGTAATGTCAATTTAAACATTTTACTTCATTGTAAATTCTTCATGTTTTAATAAACTTTTGTCACGCTTTAAAGAAGTATGCTTATTTTGATGTGTTGACTAACATACTAAATAACATATAAAGAAATTAATTATAATTTTAGAGTTATTTTTAGTGTCTATCTGTAGTTTATTCAATATTACAGTTAATAAGTTAATCTATTTTAAACATACTAGTGTAATCACAATTATATGACATGGAAATACATGACATACAGCTTTTAAAGTATATTTTAGTTTTTCATAAATGCTTGTCAGCACATACAGCAGTATACTTTAACATATTTTAACATAATCATATTCCAACATCAAGTCCTACATAAGTGTGTTAATAAAGCACTCCAAACTGCATTCAAAATAAATTAAAACTACAGTGAACTTTCATCTAAATATCATGCAGTCAAGTGTCTGAAAACATTACATTCAGTTCGCACTCATGTAGGGAAATGTTTCAGAGCATGAGTGTATTCTTTTGAAGTTTATTGTTCCCGCAATAATTAAAAAGCATGTAAAAAGTTCATATTTCTTTGATAGTTGGCAAGTCGTACAAATATGTATAATCTTGCCAAAAAGAAAGGCTAAGAGTTTCACTGTGATTAAAAAGCATTACATTCATGACTAATCCAAACAATATTGTCCACACCATAAGAGAAACATCTGTAGAAAGGTACTGGTCATTTTCTGGCAGAATATTATAAGTGAAATTTAAAACACAATGCAATGTGTAATTCAAATGGGTAAAACATCTCTATTGGTCATTTGAAAGCAAACAATCAAACTGAAATTTTTCATAAGTTCTTACCTGAATGATGCGGACACAGTATCAGTCTTGAGATTCAGTGAGCTGTATTCTTCCTTTTCATCTCTCTCTCTCTCTCTCTCTCTCTGCGTGTGCACGTGTGTGAGAGCAGTGGAGTGTGTTGGCGCAAGTCAGAGTGTTCCTGTGTGAGTTTCTGCTTTATTCTGTCTTACTTTTACATTATTAAAAAAAACAACAACATATAAACAGATGCTAAATTTCATGCTATAAATTTCGTTATTTTCATTCAGTGACTAGCAGTATGGGCACCATTTTCTCTAGTACATTAGAAACTGTTGCACCGATCAGATTAAAAAAGGTTAAAGAGAAAAGTACTGCACCATGGTACAACAGTATTACCCACACTATCAGAGAGAAACTCGTAATCTAGAGCACAAATGGAGACAAACTCGTTTAGAGGTCTTTAGGATTGTGTGGAAAGACAGCACTTCCTGCTGTAAAAGGCTCTAAAAGCAGCCAGAGCCGAACATCTCCACAAACTCATAGAAAACAACCAAAACAATCCAAGGTTCTTGTTAGTACAGTGGAGATGAACAAATAAACAGACATCACCAGAACAAAATATTCCATTACAGTTTAATAGTAATGACTTCATAAATTTCTTCACTGAGAAAATCAACAGCATCAGAAATACAACTGTAAATGTACAACCTTTGACAGCATCAGTTATCGCCCCTCAAGAACAGTGCAGTGCTTTACAACTATAGGACAGGAAGAGTTAAACTTATCATTACATCTAAACCAACAACATGTTTATTAGATCCAAAACTCACTAAACTACTGAAAGAGTTGTCACCTTTCAGTGGATGCACATGTATGCATGCTATGTGAGGCTGGCTCCGCTTCGCTGAATGGACTCTTGCTGTGTGAACGTGGTTGCTTGACCAGATTGCTTAAAATTTAGTGGCTTGACTTACGTCTGTGATGTAAAAACATAGGATGACCCCGCACGACAAATGCACGCCGATGCAAAGAGGATGTTTATTTACAGTGAGATGTACCAATCCATATTGCAGTCCATATTTACAGTAATAAAAAGCGTGCTTGCTTGTCTGGCCAACTGAGTGACAAAAGCTGCATCGGTTTACGAATGCAGCCTTTTAAGGATACAGCCACTGAACTGGAACTAAACTCTTTTTATACTCTCAACTCTTTTTAAATTCTAGACTTGGTTATTTAATTATTAATAATGTTTAATTTTATCAACAATTTTTAGATCATAAGTTTTGTTACTAATATACTGTACAGATCAGTACACATCTTTGTTTTGTTTTGAATGAACCTCAAAATAAAGTACAATGATTGAAATAGCAAATTCAGACCCAAGGACTGATGAAAGTAAAGTTTAGACTGATGTCTGATCAGCGTTGGGTTCTATGTGTGTTTGTGGTGTCTGAGCATCATTGAGATTTCCTCTGCAGACCAGAACACACAGGAGAGGGTCTAACATCGCTCTCAAACCCATGAAGGGGAGAGACATAAAAGTCCAATGTGGTCTAGCTATATTCCTGAAGAAAATTACAGGGATCAACACTGCTAAAAACAGCATAAAGTTAATAAAGGCAAAGATGAACACTAAACATTTTTTTTCGCTCACAGGAGTAGAACAGATTTCATATCTGACTACACACACTACTGTAGTAAATACGCCCAGTGATGCAAGAAATGTGCAAATACAAAGACATATAAAAATGAACTCATTTTCAAATAGGTCCATGAAGATGAATGGTAAGGAAAACATGAGCAAGGATGGAGGTTATGATGCAGCAGGAGTGTGAGAAAATATGAGACAGAGCCGCCTCTAGAGCCACCAGTGATGGAGGTGAAAACCACAAACTTAACAGTAACCAGAACTGGAGAAGCTTAGGGTTCAGGTATAATTCCCTGAGTTGTTTCACTGAATATAGGTTTAGAGGCAGTTGTATCAGGCTACTGATGAGGAGGAGGAGGACGAAGGCTGAGATTCGGCCTCTGTTTTTCTTTGAAGGTGCAGAAGACGAAAAGCCCAAACCAGAGCTGGCAGACCCACACAAACACTAGTGATGAGAGAGATAGTCAGTCTGATTTAGCTTGCAAAGAAAGTGGATCATCAAGATCCATTGGATTATATGCAGATCTTCGTAGTACAGCAGCTGTGTTAAAGATGTCACGATTGTAGTTGTTTTTGTCCTCTATGATCACTCTGAATTGCAAAATATGAACAAAATATGTGATATGCAAAATAAAGACAAATATGTGAGCAAGTGATTTTGCCACATTTATATAAAATGTATTTCCAATATCATCCATTTGAATAATCAACAACACAACACTTCATTGGTTCTCATGGTGAGCTTCTGTCATCATATTTGAGTCTGTAAACAATGTTCACTGATTAATTTTTATTGATGAATAAATGAATAAATATTGTGAATAAAAAGAATAAAAGTAAAGGTATCATGACTCTTTAGAAGTCTTGGATTAAACTGCTTCATTCCTATTGGATTCTATTTACCACTCTTTATGAACCTTTTACTGACCGCGTGTCAGAGTCTTTTGGCTTTTTCTGTGTGCAGCTTGAAGAAGGGCAGAGCTTCCCGAATGGAGGGAGCCAGAGATCTTTGACTCTCATGATTTGAAGTAAAGAAGTACCGTCGAGTTTAGTGAATTTCGGAGACATGAAGAACCAACGAATGCAATTTTGTCCCGTTTGCGGCTTTAAGAACTGGATTGAATATACTTGAATGTGCGCTTTGTAGTTTTTCTTCGGGAAATCATACTTAAATGCTGTTGCCATTCGCAATGTTATGTACTTGTTACTCTTCAAAACGTTTTATACTTGTATGTTTCTTAAACGTGACAGTGCCCTGGAGATCGACGTATGGCTACTCTTGCTGTGTAATGTGTCAAGACTGGATACCGCAGACATGTACATATCAGTGGACTAAAATCTCAGGTTGTGTTAAATAAACTTTGTGGTGCTTGTGATTATTAAAGACGAAGCACATCTGTAGGAAAGGTTACTGGTCACTTTT
>JAOTNS010001140.1:0-46559 GCA_028476615.1 Culter alburnus | reverse complement strand
CATTGTAAATAGTGGTGACAATATCTAAGCTATCTAATACTTAAAATCTCAAGGTTAAATCAGAAGATTTTTTTGTAAAAATGTTTCTGTAACAGCTGCCAAATAATAGTATGTAGCTCCACTGTGGTTTAAAAAAAAAAAAAAAAAAAAAAAAAACTTTTCAAAACATCCCCCCTCTGTTTTTTCACAAATCGCACCCTGTGTGTGTGTGTATATGTATGTATATATATATATATATTATATATATATACCAGTGGCGTGTGGTCCATATAAGCTGCAAATGCTCTGCATACCCAAGCCATAGTGGACTCAATTAATATTAACACTATAAATTACTATAAATTCCTGCGTGCAGCCGATTTTTTATGACCACGGACGGTGCACGTGTGCATGAAGGCCCGGGTATACTTCATTTCCCGCGTTCCGACCAGTCTTGCGCGCGAGCCTTTCAAAGAAACTCCTTTGCCCATTATGGCGCTCCAAATGTTCCATTCGGCGACGAGACTGACAAGCACGACGGATAACACACGTGTATACATGCGTGTACGTCTCCATTTGTTTTATATGGAGACGTACACGCAAATATCACGTCACGTAGACACGTCAATAACGTGTAGCTGTTGATCTTTACAGACGTGACGGCGGCGTCACGTTAGAAGTTAACGTGTGGATTACGTCTGAACGTCTGCACGTCTATGGAAGGCCATGAGTATGGCGCTCCCTTTGTATGGCGCGGGATCAGTGCCAAAATCAAACTTCCGAACGACCGACCGACCGATCGAACGTCAAACCGAACGTCTATCCGAACGTCTTGTACTTTGAGCGTCTAACTGAGCGTGTCGACCCACGTGACGACCTGACGTGACGCCAGCGTCTTGAAATTAACTGGTTTTTAACCATGTAAGGTGCCAAGCTGATGTGTAAAGACTATAAATGTACATTACAGGCATGAAAGTATGTGTTTTACTAGCATATAACTGTAAAAAACATCCTAGTCTTAATTTGATCCGTACAATCATGTTAACTGTTAGCTTTATTGCCTACTGTACAATATAGCCTATACCAGTCCATCAGACCTCTTTATCCTACTTCCCAGGAAATCTACAGAATACCAATCAGGTAATGTGCTCCAGGACAGCCTTTAGTGTGGGCTGTTAAACTAAACTCTGCTGGTCGTGTCCCTGCAGGAACTAAATTGTATAGCCTTGCTTTATACACCTTTTTCCACCAGTTACTTTAAAAAATATAATTAGTTATAGTAGTTACTTCTCACAAATAGTAGCTGAGTTAGTAACTAAGTTACTTCATCTCAATTACCAGGGAAAGTAACTATTGGGTTACTTTTAATTTTCTTTTTCAAATATGTCAAATAACTTGGATGCCCTAATATTAAATATGTTAAATGAATGAAATGGACACTAAATAGAATAAAATATTTTTTATAAAACATTGTACCTAATCTACACTATTTTAATGTTGCTGTGGGGCAACGTGAGAGACAACTATCAAATTCAATATATTATTGTAAATATTATCATTACTATGGAACAATAAAACACAATAGATGGTTTAGAACTTTTAATATTTATTGCACAGGCTACAACTGGCCAACAAATAAGTCTAAAAATAAATTATGCTTGATCCTTCTTGACTTATGATCCGCTCTTATTCACGACATGAAATTTATCTGTACTGTAGGCTACTGTTGGTAGCCATTAAAGAAAACGTATTTCACATTTATGTTTAAATAGGCCTATTATAATGTTATTTTTTAATTTCATCTATTTGATAATAAAGACTATAAATGGACATTATAGGCACTAAATAAAGATATTTTATACCTAAATACTAAATCCTGGACATTACAGGCAATACACATCTAAAACAACACTAACACAAACATATTTCTTTCCTGAATCCATGTACTCCTCCATTGTTTTACTTTCAAAAAGCAGACTGTCCACAGACATTCTATATTCTTAATTTGACCTATATTATCATTCTAACTTGTTGTTATTGTTAATTTTATTTCCTGCTGCAATGTTCACAATCCATGCAAGACACTCTAAATTAATAAATTGTTAATTATTGTAATTGCCTATATAGTATATCATCAGAATCTCTTTATCCTTTTTCCCATGAAATCAACAGAATATTCAGTTGATATCATGTGAAGCCTCAGGAGAGCCTTTAAAATGTTTTTGAATGAAAGTTTAACATTACAGTTCCTTTAGTGGACAGTTGCTCTTACCCTCTTTCCTTCATCTCAGTTGAATGAGATTTGGTGACAAAATTATCTTTAATTATCTGTAAAATTATCTGTCTACACACACAAATAAAAACTAGGATTGATTTGGTTGATTAAAGGTAGGCTATGTAGCCTACCCGAGCTCAAAAGTCAATATTGAGGCATGCCTTTTAGAAAATATTGTCTATATAACTTATACTTTACATTCTGTAGAAGTGTGTTGCTGTGTTTTTATTTTATTATCAGACATGAAAAATACATACTAGGCTATCATAAAAGCAATTTCTCATTCTCTTGAAAAAAAATTGAAAATTCTTTGCTACAGTCATGCAATTGATTGTGTGTCTGCTGTTTCCTAATTCATCAATTGTCATTTAGATTAAATATGATATTTGTTCCCTGATGAATAGTTTTACCCCTTAAAACATTAGTTCGTTGCATGAGTCATTTAATGCAAAATGGTTGAACTAGTTGCCATAAACTGTCAAGTGTCAAGCATATTTTCTATACATTTCTATTAGACTTTTTTTTAATGTGTCATGAATTGAAGAATTGCAGAGGTGAATTTTGAATTTTACAAATGAAGGGAAATGTAAGGGGCTAGATCAGAACACGATAGACAGTCACTTTTTAAAATGAAATATCAAATAAACAACAGACTTTATTTCCACAGCCTTGAGTTTTTGAACTGATCTCTTGAATAAATGATACAATGATACATAAAATACATTTTATCAGACACTTGTCGCCACCTAGCGAAATATCATATATTTATTTCATGTAACACGTTCCTACACGTGCTTACGTGTTGTTAACGCGTTCCTATGGCGATCGGTCGGAAGTGCGAGTAACCGATCGTCTTCCCAACTTGTTGTTTACGTGTAAAGACACGTTGTAACACGTTTGTGCTTTTCTTACCTTAATTTAACTCATGATTCGATTGTATCCTTTTCCACATGCTTGGACGGCTAATTTGGAAAAGAACAGGACATTCCACGAACATTTTCTCCATCTCCCATTAAAAGTTTTAGGAACAGACTTCTAATTTCGAAATGTTTCAAATGAGAAATAGCCTATGCTTTACCAAAAGTAGCGAAATCTGCAACCTAAATAGCCTATCTGCTTTTTATAAGCAACGCCTAAATTAAATAAGCTATTGATATATTGCATAAAATATCCTGGGCTGGGTTTCCCGAAACCTTCTTAACTCTACGTCGTTCTTAAATGATACCTTAAGCTGTACCTTAACGTTAATACGTGTTTCCCGAAACGTTCTTAGTTAAGTATACCTTCTGTAAGTCATACTTTCGTAAGGTTGGTCTGGACCACTCTTAGCTATACCTTATCACTGTTTATAGTCAATACGAATATAATTCTGAAGCTGTAATACACCCAGTGTTCGATTAGGATTATGGCAAAGAATAAAATGCAAAAAAATTCAATGCTAAATTCAAATGTGCTTTAGCGCTGATCCAGAGACAGACGCGCGCTCTGCGCTTGTCATGTAACTTTATCACAACTATTCGGTGTTTTTAACCTCATCGCGCTTTATTTTAGGTTTCAGACATTTAAATACACATTTGAATTAAGTAGGCTACTGCATAAAAAAAGACATTTATAGTTTGTTAAATTCAAATTACACTGATGTCTACGGAAGCTGCAACAATAACCCTTTTTTCATATTTGATATGTTTTATTCATATCAGATACACATTGTTTATGAAACAATAAAGTTTACTCCATTCTTCTCCCAGTTCACCGGCCACATACTTTTATGTATTTCGGGGAAGATTTCGTATAGGCTATCCGACAGCTCTAACTGCCGTGCAAACTCATCGCGTGACAAAACACATTCACTTCCACATATTTTACAATCGTAAATTCATGATATAGTTAACAAGTTTGTGAATATTTAAAAAAAAAAAAAAAAAAAAAAAAAATGATATAAACGAGATACCTACATGTCTGTCAGCTGCATGACGCGTCTCCAAGGAATTAAAACTTTATTCTAAATAAAGGTCGCCTTAAACTCACGCTGATGGGAGCTCCGCGCCCCCAGAATATAGATAAATTACAATATAGATTTAGTTTGCAATTTAGATTACTTTTATAACATACCATGAGTCCTGATAAATGCAATTTCTACTTCTGAAGTGCTTATTTTTATAAAGAACACTGATTTCTCACATAACGCAGTGAAGCAGCGACTGTATAGAGTGAATTATCGATTCTCGAGCCATCGATATCAACCAATTCAGCACCGCCACCATGGACAGCACCTGGTAACGTGGCACTTAAGAAGATATACCTTAAGCAACCTCCTAAGGGATAGTTCGGGGAATACGCCTAGAAACGGTACATCTTCAGTTAAGGTCTACCTTTAGAGTCTTCGTAGCGCGCTAAGAGACAACGTTATCGGGAAACCCAGCCCAGACCATTTAAATCAGATATATACTTATACTTACATCTACTTCTTACATCTACACACATCGGAATTCGACCTCGTCTTTTGTAAACAGTAGCCTAAAGTTTGATTTGATTGGCCAAAAACTTTTACAATTTATTTTTTTTCATTCTAATTTGTTACAGAGCAGTGACTTGATCATATTATTTAACTTATAGAAATAGAATAGCTGCAAGATTCCTTAATGCTTATTATCAAATTATTGAGACCCTAACCCTATTTATTTATAATTAGGCCTATAAAACAATTATAAATTAATTATAAAATACTGCCCCTGCAACAACAACAATTTCTTCTTTCTTTCTTTTTAATCAGTAGGCCTATTTGATGTGACCATACTTTGTTTTTAGAACCACACCAATTTGACTACATAAAAATAGACATGTCAAGCTTTCTATAGATATATTTCTCATGTCTGTGAGTCAAGCAGACTATACTGAGTCTCGGTTCATTTAGCCTATAAGTCGCGCTCCAGTTCACGCGCCAGTGATCGCGCCCGCGCCTGCCATGATTATATTGTCTACTTTATTTGCTTCTTATTTATTAAATCTAGGCAATTGGTTGATGAAACATTGATTTAAATTAAGATACATTTTTTACAAAACGAAATTCACTTTAAGAAAGGCTTTCTACAAAACAAAACTTAAAGAAGTGGTCAAAATCATGTCTGACCCACTTCATGACTCCCGATATATTGGCATCATATGATGCATCTTACTCATGCTGTTCACTTTTCATTATCAAATAGATGAAATTAAGAAATAACATTATAATAGGCCTATTTAAACATAAATGTGAAATACGTTTTCTTTAATGGCTACCAACAGTAGCCTACAGTACAGATACATTTCATGTCGTGAATAAGAGCGGATCATAAGTCAAGAAGGATCAAGCATAATTTATTTTTAGACTTATTTGTTGGCCAGTTGTAGCCTGTGCAATAATTATTAAAAGTTCTAAACCATGTGTTTTATTGTTCCATAGTAATGATAATATTTACAATAATATATTGAATTTGATAGTTGTCTCTCACGTTGCCCCACAGCAACATTAAAATAGTGTAGATTAGGTACAATGTTTTATAAAAATATTTTATTCTATTTAGTGTCCATTTCATTCATTTAACATATTTAATATTAGGGCATCCAAGTTATTTGACATATTTGAAAAAAGAAAATTAAAAAGTAACCCAATAGTTACTTTCCCTGGTAATTGAGAATGAAGTAACTTAGTTACTAACTCAGCTACTATTTGTGAGAAGTAACTACTATAACTAATTATTTTTTAAAGTAACTGGTGGAAAAAGGTGTATAAAGCAAGGCTATACAATTTAGTTCCTGCAGGGACACGACCAGCAGAGTTTAGTTTAACAGCCCACGCTAAAGGCTGTCCTGGAGCACATCACCTGATTGGTATTCTGTAGATTTCCTGGGAAGTAGGATAAAGAGGTCTGATGGACTGGTATAGGCTATATTGTACAGTAGGCAATAAAGCTAACAGTTAACATGATTGTACGGATCAAATTAAGACTAGGATGTTTTTTTACAGTTATATGCTAGTAAAACACATACTTTCATGCCTGTAATGTACATTTATAGTCTTTACACATCAGCTTGGCACCTTACATGGTTAAAAACCAGTTAATTTCAAGACGCTGGCGTCACGTCAGGTCGTCACGTGGGTCGACACGCTCAGTTAGACGCTCAAAGTACAAGACGTTCGGATAGACGTTCGGTTTGACGTTCGATCGGTCGGTCGGTCGTTCGGAAGTTTGATTTTGGCACTGATCCCGCGCCATACGCCATAGCCCATGAGCGCGGAAAGACGCGGTCGGCTCATGCACACGTGCACCGTCCGTGGTCATAAAAAATCGGCTGCACGCAGCCACTGTTCAGAGAGTCAAAGCTAGTAAAGCTAGTCCACAGTCTAGTAAACGTTTCTTGCATGCGCCGACTGAAAACACATAAGAACAGTAGTAACGGTCCATGCATGTGGATTTGGATAAAACAGTTAATGCTTTGATGCCATGCCTGAACGCTATTTATCCCTTCACATTGGCGTATAGCGGACGGGCACGCAGGGCTATTAACTTATTCTTATTATTATCATGCTACTTTTATTATTAAATTAATATTGCAATTCATTTGCCACGCGATATCATAGCGCATCGCCGCATAACCGCTCCAAATCGTAGTGGACTGGAGCTCACGGCTCACATCATACACTTAGCAATTACAGCAGTGGCAAATAGGAGGACGATCTGTATCATTAGTGTGTCTTTCAGTCGGAGTAGCTAATAAACAGATGGACAAGCAGAATTTGAATTTAAATAGTACTCTGTCACGGGATGTGCCACGTTTAAAAAAATAAATAATGAACCAGGGTGACCATCTGTTGGAGAATCCTTCTCTGCCACCCCATTAATGTTTTTTTTTTTTTTTTTTTTCACTTGCTCGCTCTCGTTTACCCCTGCGAATTCCTCATCCATAGGCTACCTCAAATCACGTATGTTTGCGTTGAGAGAGAGAGAGAGAGAGAGAGAGAGAGAGACTATCACACCCCATTCACTGTATCACATGCACATAACATTCCCTCAAATGGCTTCGCAAGGATTCGCACAGTTCTCGTTGTGCTGGACACTTGACCTTTTAAATTACAAATGATTTTGAGCAGAATAAGAAATTTCGACGTGAAGAACAATGCAATGAACACGACCAGAAGAACTATGATGAGCTGTAAAATAATTTTGAGAGCTCAGAGTTTAAGTGAAGTTGTATACGCGTCACTCATATATCACTATTGTGTCTGAGAACGCGCGTTCTTTTGCCATGGGCTCCATTTATTATCAGGATTCATGCAAAGTTATCTGGAATGAACTAGACATGTGAATCATGTAGCAGTCGCTTGGAGGAGGAATTACGCGTCTGCTGTCCTCGGCACCTGGAATACCTGCGTGACAGGTTATCCATGTTCACATAGGACGTCTTTTTAATTTATCTATATTTTTTGCATCTAAGATGGAGAACGGAAAATGTGCTTTATATAATCTTATGTGAAACTCACAAGTGTCTGAGTGGATCGTCTGAGAAGAGGATGAGATTTCATTCCTAATTCACATGATACTCTGGATTTTTCGCAGGGAATCAGAATGAGATCTGGCTGAATTTTCGCGGGCAATTAAGTATCGTTCTATTCATTATTTCCAGTTATTGCGTTAACAGCTGCACTAGCTCGTTTTATTGAATACTCGAGATGGCCGCGATCGCCAGTTCTCTGATCCGACAGAAACGCCAGGCGCGGGAATCCAACAGCGATCGGGTCTCTGCCTCCAAACGACGCCCCAGTCCCAGCAAAGACCCTCGCTCTCTCTGCGAGCGACATTTCCTGGGGGTCTTCAGTAAAGTCCGCTTCTGCAGCGGCAAGAAAAGACCTGTTCGCCGGCGACCAGGTCAGTGCTGGATGCTTTTTAAGACAGCCCCCACCCGAAGCCTCTGCTGCAGTCTAAAGATCCGCTAGAGAAACATATACCCTCCGCTGTTTTTTATTGCAATGCAACCCCCCAAAATCCCACCTGTTTCATAGCTCAAGTGCTGGTATTCACCAAACGATTTGCCATCCTAACAATCTGAATGCACAAATCGTTTTATGTTTATAAATATGATATTTATATATATGTTTTATTAATGTCATTATTACTGTTATCGATTAATTCAGTGGTTGTCATTTTGCCATTGTTCAGAGGCTGTGCAATTGTTAAAAGATCATTTTCTGCAAGAATGCAATTGATAAGTTTGCCCGTAGTGCAACAATGCAATTTTGTAATAGCCAGAATCCAGTGGCACTGCAGTGCACCAGGGCATTCTTAGATGAAATGTTTAGTGGTAAATTTTCCACACATTTGCCAGCATAAACTGGCAAATGTGTTTTGAAATATGACAGAAGCATCTTGAACCAGCAACAAACCAGCTACCAGCTGTTTGAGCTGGATTTTACACCAACTAATGATCATCTTAGACCAGCTATAAAACCACAGCAACAAAACACATTTACCAGCTTAAGCTGGATTTTCTAACAGGGACTGCTTTACTGCAGTGTAGGGAGGGATTGTACAGTTAGTTTTATTGATGGACATGGTCTCACTGCCCATTGAACCACACTATCGTTCTTTTTTCGGCTGACAGAAAATTGCACAAAGCATGTGAAACCAAAAAAAAAAAAAAAAAAAAATCAAATAAAAAACCTTCTCATGATGTGGGACAAGCGCATACCCACTTCCCAACATATGATCAGTTATTTGACGGCTGTTGCTGTAGAATTTGTCTGTAAAAATGTTGTTTTTCCTTCTCCCCCGTAAGATGTGCCCTCGAAACCTCCACAGGTGTCCCGTAAGGGCGTCAGGCTAGGTCAGTAGCTCAGCCTCCATCCATGTGCTGTCTTCCAGTTACCCACCCCATTTCGTGCTCATGGGGGACTAGCTCCTGTCTAACGGCAGTCGCGAATGTCTGCCCTGTCCTTGTAGTATGCTTCCGACTATTGTTCTATCTCTGTGTCTTTATATAATTTTTATGTATGCCTCCTTCTCTCTGTCTCTACCTCCTTTTTTCTTTTGTCTCCCTCTGAGCCCCTCTTTTCGGTCTCTCTCTACTATTTATGTTTCTGTCCCCGTTTATCATGTGTGCTCTGTCCCCTCCGTCTGTTTCCGTGCAGTGAGGCTCGTGTTTGCTCTGTGCTGCTGATGTGTCATGTTTCTCCTGTCAGTTGTGGTGACTTAAATAGTCAAGGTGACCATTCACCATTTCATGATCATGGCATCATCTATCAACACATCTGATTGTAACTGTTTCTGTTTCTGGAATGAGGCAATATGGAACATATGGTTCAACAGAAATATCTTTGCATTGTATGGGAAAATATGTAAACAGTGTTGACAAAAATATGACATGCATTATCTCAGGTAAATAGACACACATTTATACATTAAGTGCATACACAGCTACATGAGTAGAGACATATATGTATATGTTTCTCACAGAATCTGTCAGGAACATGTCCAAGTCATATTTGACCCCAAAAATCAAATAAAATGTTTTTATTTTGCAAGACAATTAATCCTCTTTTTTATACATTGTGACATTATTTTAATGCCTCCAAAATTCTTATTTTGTAATGGAAAAAAAAAGAAAAAGAGATTGTATTGAAGTTCTAGGTTGTAGTCTCGCATAGCCAGAGCTTCAGACTGGTGGCAGAAGGTCATCACAGCTTTTATGTAAAGCGACCAATCTCAGTTTGTTTTGTTCTGCGTCATGTTTAGGGTTTAGGGGCGTAAAAATGTATAGTCGATGTCCCTACGATAACAGACTGGAATGCATCTAATAAATTATACATTCAAGAACATTTTGCAAGTTTACTGCAACAATGGCTCTGCGCACTTCACATACTTTTGAAAATCCAGCGTTTAGCTGGTCCAGATAAGCGCTCATTGTCACAGTTGTAAACATGACGCCTTTCTTCTTCCATGAGGGGGTTTGGTGTCATGACAGTTTTTTTTTTCAGGTGGACTTCAACACACATGTCTCCCAGAAATCCTGTAGAATCCTGCAGCGTCTCAGACCACAAAACATCAACAATCGACCATCACCGATCATCGCAAATTTTGAAAACTATAAACACAAAGAACTGGTTCAGAGGCAAGGCAGACAACTTAAAAACACAAACTACGGAATCAATGAACAATACACAAAGGACATTCTTGAACGTTGAAAACAGCTTTCCCCCCATTCGAAAACAGATGACAGATGAAGTTAAAAAGGCGATCATTACAGTGGACAAATTATACTCCTGGCTTCCCAGGTGAAAAAAAGTACACTTCTATAATGTACTTAAAGTGCTCTATTTTCGTGCACTAATTTTGTACTTAATATACTAAAAATTCTTCTTTAGTACTTCTTAAGATCAGCTTAAGAACATCTAAGTGTACTCAACTGTGCTATTTTGAGACAAATATGAACTAAAATGTGCTTTTAATATTCTATCTCTGTATTTAAAAAATGTATTTAGATCCCACTTATAGTACATTTGAACCCATAGTATACTACAAGTGGTAGCTAAATACATTTTTTTTAAATACAGAGATAGTATGGTTGGCTAACAACAACAAGAAACAAAAAGGAGTTTGCATTTTAATAGGTAAAAAAAATCTCATTCATTCATAACATTACCGTTATAGACCCCCGAAGGATGTTTCATTATCATAAACATTTTAATTCATAATAGCCCAGTTACAATTGGTAATATATACAGCCCAAACACAGATGACCCATCTTTTTTCCAGATTTTTTTTCCCTCCATTTCAAACCTTTCTAACTGTCCAGTCATAATAGCAGGTGATTTCAACACAGTCCTTGACCCAGCAATAGACAGATCTAGTTTGAGCAACAAATGCATTTGGCAATCTGCAGAAACCATAAAACAGTTAATGAGCAATTTTGGTCTTGGCGATAGTTGGCGACTACAACATCCAAATGCTAAAGAATATCCATTCTTCTCACCAGTCCACCATTCATACTCTAGCATCAATTTCTTTCTCACCAGTATTTCTATCATATCAAATATTTCTGAATCAAAGATCCATCCAATAGTCATTAGTGATCATGACCCGGTAACAATAAAATGGAATAGAACTAGTCAACATAAACCCACTACCAGATGGCGCTTTAACACATCTCTTCTGAATGACCCTGAATTTGACAGTTATTATAAAAGAGAGTGGATATGCTTTCTAGAAATGAATGACACTCCAGAATCATCTCCATCTCTTCTGTGGGAAACAGGGAAAGCAGTACTAAGAGGAAAAATAATCTCATATTCTGTAAATTTCACCAGAACACAAACACCCCTCTTGTATCTAAATACACCCCGATCTGGAGCAACCCAGTTTTTATAGTTAACAAGAAGCCACTCAATTTGAACACAGGCTGGACATCACACAACTTCTACATATTTTTCATAATAATAACCTGGGCAGCATTTTCCCACTTGGTCCAGAAATACGGTATCGGGAGTAAACGTGTTTTTTTTATGATTACTTACAAATTAAATTATTTATTCAGTCAAAAATCAACACTTCGTCTATTAACCTAGAGCTCTCACCTTCAATCTTAGAGTTAATAAATATATCATCTTCAAAAAAAAAAAAAAAAAAAAAAAAAATACTCTCCAAAATTTACAGAATGATATTAAAATTAGACAATACATTAAGCTTAGCAAATGCCAAATAGGAATCAGACCTATCCATTACCCCCAATGCCGTTTTCTGGACACAAATCTGCAAAAATATCTTCTTTATGACAAAAAATGCCAACATGCAACTTATACAGTATAAGGTACTTCATAGATTTCACCTAACTGGACAAAATTAGAAAAATGTTTAAAATGGGATTTACCTCAGAAACCTGCTCACATTGCACACAAAATAAACCAGACACATATATTCACACCATATGGCATTGCACCTCTATCAATAAATTCTGGGAAAACGTCACTAAATCACTTTCTGTCATTATGGGTGTCCCCCTCCCTCTGTATTTTAGGTGATATACCCATAATCAATTTAAACAATACAAACAGTCAATTACTCCTAGTGGTTCTAACTATTGCCAAGAAAACTATCCTCATGAATTGGAAATCAAGAATCACCATACATGCAGCATCTTGGAAAAACTTACTACTAGATTATATCTCCATGGAAAACCTATCCACTTCCACTCAAACCAATACACTAGAAGTGCACCCCTCTTTGTGCTCATTACCTTCCAATAATCATGAATCCACTGACCTTCTTAGTCTGAAACCAACCTCAACATTACACCACCATCAGCATCCATATATGACTAGGGGGGAGGGGGATTAGGAAGAGGTAACAATACTAAACCCGGCTAAATGCATATAAAGATTATTATTATTAGGGCCCGAGCACTGATGGTGTGAGGACCCTATTGTAATTAGGGCCCGAACACCAATGGTGTGAGGACCCTATTGTAATTGCTCCGTTTATTATTATACTTCCGCCGCTTCTTCTCCCAAATGAATCATATTTTTGAGGGCCCTAAACATGCTCGAAAACTCATGAAACTTTGCACATGCATCAGAAGTGGTGAAAATTTACGTCTATTATGGGTCTCAGAATTAGGCGTGGCAAAATGGCTTGATGGCGCCACCTACAAAATTTCAACGAAGTGCCCCTTGCACCACGTTTCACGTACAGGTATGAAATTCAGTAGACACATGTAATAGCCCAATCCCTACAAAAAAAGCCTCCTGGTGCAAAGTCTGAAAACCAACAGGAAGTCAGATATTTTGAATTTTGTCTGCAAAATTTGTGCACTTTTTTGCCATTTCCACATGTTGTATTTTAACAAACTCCTCCTAGAGCTTTAATCACATCAACATCATATTTGGTCAGTCTAATCTGAAGGCCTTTGCAACGTTAAATTGCGAAGATCTAGAGTTTTCACTGAAGGGCATGTCTGTGGTGGCCTGACAAATTATGATGTTTCGCCATGAAAAGGAAGTTGATGTAACTGTATACAAAGTCGGATCTGCCCCAAACTTCACGTTTGATAAGAGTCCTGGCCTGAACACATCTGCATGGCAATATTCAGTTACAGTAATAGCGCCACCTGCAGGCAACAGGAAATTACATATTTTTCAATGTGATTAACTCATACAGATTTAACCAGAACCACATCATATATGGTCAGTCTAATTTTAGGACCTTAGCGATGTTAAATTGCGAAGATCTAGAGTTTTCACTAAAGGGCTTGTCCGTGGAGGTCTGATGTTCACCATGAAAGAGGAAGCTGTTGTAACTCAGGCATACAATGTCCGATCTGCCCCCAACTTCACGTGTGTAATAAGAGTCCAGGCCTAAAGACATCTATATGCCAATATTCAGTTACAGTCAAAGCACCACCTGCTGGCAACAGAAAATGGCATACTTATACTGTAATTCACTCCCAGAAACACATTTCAATATGCCACAAAGTACCAAAACATACTAGAAACATGTTAAATCATGCAACACTTGGCTAAGTGCTAATGTATGCGATTAACACCACGAAACAGGAAGTTGTTGTAACTCAGGCATACAAAGTCCGATCTGCTCCAAACTTCACATGTTTAATAATAGTCTGAAGTCATTTACATGGCAATATTCAGTTACAGTCAAAGCACCACCTGTTGGCAGCAGGAAGTGTGCCACTTTGAAATGCATGTCGCCCACTGTTCACTGTTTTCCTAAAGCCAATGGGTGGTGGTGAGCCCGGGTGTGAGGGCCCTTTCATCGCTGCTTGCAGCTTTAATTATTACTATTATTATTATTATTATTATTATTATATATGTATATATAATTTGTGAAATATAATTATATATACATACATACATACTGTAGCGAATTAACTCAAAGGGGAAATATTAATAATTATTAATAACTCAATATGATTTATTAATTATGATTAATTATGAATAGGTAAATCTGTTAATCAGATTTACTGGATATAACTACATTAATCTTAATATTACAATCAATTAACCTGTTGTCCAGGGAACACTTAGTGTTGATTGTTTAACAATTCTAAGAAATGTTCATTTCCAGGTTATGGAAAAATAACATTCTTATCGCACCGTGCTACTTAGAGCATAGGTTCGGGGTCTATATCACTTAAGAGGCAATTCATTAGCAGATGGAGTCAGAACCAAACATGTATTGTGCACAATCTTTATTAACTAACTCACAAACACATAACTAAACTAACAAACATATAACATAACATAACATAACATAACATAAAACAACATAGGCAGAGGCCAGCAGGCCTAGGCCTAGGCCTACCAGGCCTTGGCCTGAAGCAGCCTTCGGCCAAGAGGGTTCTGTTCAGTTGTCCACGAGGCAAGGAAAAGAGAGGGAGTGGCACTGTTCGCTGGTTTTTAACCTCTGGTCAAAATCACACCTCTCAGTTGTTGACCGGACCAATGAAGATGTTGTAATTCCGGGTGGCAACACCCCTCCTGTCAGGGCTTTTACAACCCAGAAAGATTAACAAGCTGAGTTCTTGAATAAGAACTATTAAAGATTCTTGTAATACTGATGTGTTGCACAGGTATGGACATACCACATACACAAGCATTTAAATCTTCCTGCTACGAACGTATAGACACTAAACATGGCATGATTGAAGTTACCTTAAATGTCATATAACTTACAAATCATAAAACATGTAAATACAATGACTGCAATACAACACAGTAATAATAGATACCATTTCCTGGGAATATGGCCTGTTCATTTATAGAGTTAATACAGTAACGTCTTTGTTGTGTGTGGAAAATGCAGGGAAGATGCAGATTTCCTGTGTCTCTTCTCTGCTCTCAATGTGGCAGCACATTCCTATAAACTGCAATAAACTTCTCGGTGGATGGGGGAAGTCAAATCCCAGAGTGAGCTTAAAACTATTGGTGAACTACAAATAATTGTGTCTGATTTGTCTCAGTCATTACACATACAAACACACACACACACACACACACACACACACACACACACAGGTGTTGGTCATATAATTAGAATATCATCAAAAAAATTATTTCACTAATTCCATTCAAAAAGTGAAGCTTGTATATTATATTCATTCATTACACACAGACTGATATATTTCAAATGTTTATTTCTTTTAATTTTGATGATTATAACTGACAACTAAGGAAAATCCAAAATTCAGTATCTCAGAAAATTAGAATATTACTTAAGACCAATACAAAGAAAGGATTTTTAGAAATCTTGGCCAACTGAAAAGTATGAACATGAAAAGTATGAGCATGTACAGCACTCAACACTTAGTTGGGGCTCCTTTTGCCTGAATTACTGCAGCAATGCGGCGTGGCATGGAGTCGATCAGTCTGTGGCACTACTCAGGTGTTATGAGAGCCCAGGTTGCTCTGATAGTGGCCTTCAGCTCTTCTGCATTGTTGGGTCTGGCATATCGCATCTTCCTCTTCACAATACCCCATAGATTTTTTATGGGGTTAAGGTCAGGCGAGTTTGCTGGCCAATTAAGAACAGGGATATCATGGTCCTTAAACCAGGTACTGGTAGCTTTGGCACTGTGTGCAGGTGCCAAGTCCTGTTGGAAAATAAAATCTGCATCTCCATAAAGGTATTCAGCAGCAGGAAGCATGAAGTGCTCTAAAACTTCCTGGTATACAGCTGCGTTGACCTTGGACCTTAGAAAACCACAGTGGACCAACACCAGCAGATGACATGGCACCCCAAACCATCACTGACTGTGGAAACTTTACACTGGACCTCAAGCAACGTGGATTGTGTGCCTCTCCTCTCTTCCTCCAGACACTGGGACCCTGATTTCCAAAGGAAATGCAAAATTTACTTTCATCAGAGAACATAACTTTGGACCACTCAGCAGCAGTCCAGTCCTTTTTGTCTTTAGCCCAGGTGAGATGCTTCTGACGCTGTCTGTTGTTCAAGAGTGGCTTGACACAAGGAATGCGACAGCTGAAACCCATGTCTTGCATACGTCTGTGCGTAGTGGTTCTTGAAGCACTGACTCCAGCTGCAGTCCACTCTTTGTGAATCTCCCCCACATTTTTGAATGGGTTTTGTTTCACAATCCTCTCCAGGGTGCGGTTATCCCTATTGCTTGTTATCCCTATTGCTCCCTTATTGCTTTTTTCTACCACATCTTTTCCTTCCCTTCGCCTCTCTATTAATGTGCTTGGACACAGAGCTCTGTGAACAGCCAGCCTCTTTTGCAATGACCTTTTGTGTCTTGCCCTCCTTGTGCAAGGTGTCAATGGTCGTCTTTTGGACAACTGTCAAGTCAGCAGTCTTCCCCATGATTGTGTACCCTACAGAACTAGACTGAGAGAGCATTTAAAGGCCTTTGCAGGTGTTTTGAGTTAATTAGCTGATTAGAGTGTGGCACCAGGTGTCTTCAATATTGAACCTTTTCACAATATTCTAATTTTCTGAGATACTGAATTTGGGATTTTCCTGAAGCCAGGGACGCACCTAACGATTAGCTGAAACATTCTAAGACTGAACTGAACACACACATACCGATTGTTTCCTTCGACTAGAGCCGATTTATATATTCACACATGGAATTTGAACACCGACTGTAATCGCAAACTGAGCGCAACTGGCTCTGACTGGACGCGTTTGAGCGCGATCAGTCATAAGTATCAATTTACATTCATAATCGGCCTTACAATCGTTAAGTGTATGCGCGGCTTTAGTTGTCAGTTATAGTCATCAAAATTAAAAGAAATAAACATTTGAAATATATCAGTCTGTGTGTAATGAATGAATATAATATACAAGTTTCACTTTTTGAATGGAATTAGTGAAATAAATCAACTTTTTGATGATATTCTAATTATATGACCAGCGCCTGTATGTAATTTATATATATATATATATATATATATATATAATATATTACGGAGTGTCTTTAAAACCCTCTTTTGTGCAGCACTACTTCCTTCCACCACGGATTCAAATCTCATGTTAACAGTTTGACCAAGCCTCCGTTACTAATTCTAAAACATCACTTTAGAACTAGTAACGAAGGAATGTTGAGTCCCTCCATTGAAACTCATTGAATTTTGTACAGTATTAGAGAGAGAAAGAGAGATTGCCTGAGAGAGATTTTTTTACAATCACTTTATTACAAATTGTTCTTCAAATATTTACATAACTACACAGAAAATTAAATAAAAAATAACATTTACATCAACTCTCTTATGAAAACCATTTCTTCATTGACAACTGAACAAAGAACATTACAACACCACTGAGTTTCAAACACATTTATCGTACTCATTAATTTATGAAAATTAAAATCAATAAGTATTCTTGATTATACCACATTTTTAAAAACTAATATGACATCTTGTCCTGACTTCTTTTCTATCTTATTTCTCCTAGTAATATAGACAGCATATTTTGCTTGTCCCACAAGAACACTTACAGTGGGGTTTAAAATATAGTAGTCAAGTGAATCAAAACCTTCCATCAAAGTTGTCCTAAAACCTTTTTCTTAGGACAACTTAGTTCTTAGGACAACTTTGATGAACTTTTTTGATCCACTTCAAATGTTGACTACTGTAGATACAAAAGAATTTACAGCAATACCTCCATGTAAAATTCACCATTGTAAATCACCAAGTTTTTTTGTTAATGGTGGTTTGTAAATTGCTCTCCAAACAGGCTTAGTTTCAGAATCAATCCCTAATTTTTCTCTCCATACTGTATCTGTTTTAATACTTAAAATTTGCTGATGAATAACTTTCACAATGCATTTATACAGCATTTTTGCCTTCTACTGTGCAAAAGTCAATATGTTCATAAATTCCCATCTTAACAGTGGGCTAGTAAAACAAGACCCATCTATAGCAGGGGAAATTTCAATATTAAAAACATAGTTAAAAACATACAGTTAAAAACATCATTAAAATTTATCAAGAACCTTCTTAGCAAAACGTATTGATCGAATCCCTAAAAGGGTAGCAACTTGTTCTGGTCTCTGAAAATCATATCCTGATTCAGTTATAATGTTTTTAACTTAAAAATCTCTTTTTACAACATAATAAATCTATTAGACCAGGAAAATCACCAGAAACATCAAACCGAGCTCCAAAAATAAGTGGTTCTTCCAACAACCAATAAAGAGAAGTTGCTGGTTCCATCCACTGATGTTTAAAAAGACCCCACACTTTAAACAAGTTTTGATAAAAAACAGGAATTCCAGTGAAATTCAATCTTTTATGATCCATTAAAAACAATGTTAAGTCCATTTCCATATTACCCACTCTTCTTAAAATGCTTAATGCCAATGGCCTCCAGACAAGTGAGTAAGGTCCCATTAAAAGTTTCTGTATATATTGGAGATGGTAAGTGGCTCTTCTGCTTGCGAGATTTACTAATCCTTGCCCTCCTTCCTCCTTGGGCAAAAACAGTATGCTTTGAGGAGTCCAATGATAATTGTCCCAAAAAAAGTTCACCAGTTCTCTTTGAATATTTACAAGGAGTCCATTTGGAGGGTCTACACAAGAAAATTTATGCCACAATGAAGACGCCTCAAGATTATTAATAACAAGAATACGCCCTCTATAAGACATTTGAGGGAGTAACCATTTCCATTTTTCCAATCGACCTTTTATTTTCTCAAATAGACCTTCCCAATTTTTTCTTTATGAAGCTTTCATTTCCCAGATAGACACCAAGATATTTTAAACCTACTCTTTTCCAAAGCAATTCTCCAGGTAAAGTAGGAAGATCTCCATTCCAATTTTCCATTAATATAGCTTCACTTTTTCGCCAATTGACTTTAGCAGAGGAAATGCATTTAAAATCATTAACAATTTTTTCTAACTTATTAATATCATCTCTTCCATTAACAAAAACAATAACATAATCAGCATAGGCTGAAAAATGTAAAGGGTTATTACAAGCAGGGAAAACCAGACCTTTTAAATTAACTCGTAACTTAGTAAAGGTAAATGGCTTCAATGGCTAGGGAATACAACATACCAGACATGGCACATCCCTGCCTAACTCCCCTCTGAACTTTGAACGGAGCACTCAAACCACCATTAATCTTAAGAACATTCTCAATGTTACAGTACATAGCCTTAATCATTGATATAAAAAAGGACTAAAACCAAAAGCCTCTAAAGTGTTCCATAAAAACAGATGTTCAACTCTGTTGAAAGCTTCTCTTGATCAAGAGAGAATCAGACCAAAGTTAATTCCAAAGAGTTTAGAAGCATCTAAAACATCTCTAATTAAAGCAATATTATCGAAAATAGACCTGTTAGGAATGCAATAAGACTGATCAGAATGAATCAATTGGCTTAAAACTTTACTAAGTCTTATAGCCAAAGCTTTAGACAAAATTTTATATTCTGAACATAACAGTGAAACAGGGCGCCAATTGCTGATATACTGAAGATCACCTTTTTTAGAGAACAGCGTAATGACTGCTCTTCTGCAGCTCAGTGGCAATAGTCATCTTTCCAGACTGTCATTAAAAACTGCCAGCAAATCCTCTCCTATGATGGGCCATAGAGTTTTATAGAACTGAACTGTTAGCCCATCAATTCCTGGAGATTTACCATTCTCCCATGCTCATCATGGCAGTATAAAGCTCTTGCAATGACAAAGTCTGTTGTAGTTCGTTGTTGGACCCTTCATCCACCTTTTGACAATCCTTCAAGGTCTATTAACAGGTCTATTACAGGTCTATTAACATTGTTTTTTCCCCTTCAATTCATCAATATACTTTTTATTTTTTGTAGATATTATTACATCTTGTAAAGCAACAATTTCCGATTCTAAAATCTTCACTGACTGGGTTATATCTCATGTAACATTCAGAGTGTACTTTTGACAAAAATCTTTTATAAGAACTTTATCACAATCCCATCATTGCTGCAAAGAAGCATAAAAATGTTTTTGCTGCTTAAAAGTTTTCCTCCAAAAAACTAAAATTATCTATAAATTTATCATCACCTAACAATGAAGTATTAAAAATCCAGTATGCACTCTTACACTTAACATACTTAATTAAAACACTGCACAAAACTAAACTGTGATCAGAAAACCCCACTGGAATGATTTTACAAAATTAAAAAAAAAAAAAAAATACGTTGATACTGAACACTATAAATTCTGTCAAGTCGTGCCAACAGAGTGTCATTTTTACTAGACTTAATAGTCTCTGTTGTATCAGTTTCAATCTCAGTAGCTACAACAACTACAATCGACTCGTGTTCAGCGGCTTCTACTACAGACGTACCGGCAATATCCGGGTCCCTCGCAACCTCAGCCGGAACAGCAGCAGAAACTTGTTCCAAGTTTGTAATCGTACCTGCACTGACGGTTTTATTAGGACAATCACGAACAAGATGTCCGATTTTACCACAACTAAAAACATTTAATTCTAGTATTATAGGATTAATATCCTGCCATGATTCAAAACTGAAAATAAAACTCTGAAAGGTTGAAACTAAGTGTTCGAAAACTCAAAATCTTACAAAAAAAAGTTTTGCAAGAAAAATAAGATTTGCAAGCTTGCAAAATGTAAAAAAATTAAAATATCTCTGCAAACATTGTTGTTTTTGAGATTTCCTTCTTCAGAACGGCAACATTTTTTTTACGATGTTGCGCAAAGAATTTTTCAGAGTTTCAAATTTGTCAGTGTGTTCTCCCACTGTATTAGTTTGTTTTCCAGGTTTGAAACCTTGTAAATGGTGATCTGAAAACTGGTGTGCGAATGTGTGAAAAAAAGTTTTGAAACTCTGAAAACATACTCGGTTACTAACGTAACCTCGGTTCCCTGAGATACGGAACGAGTACTGCGTATGGGGAAAAGTCTCCCTTTTTCCCCGTTACTGAAGCCTTTTCAATAACGCAGTGTAACTGCACCGTCATTGGTTCACTCATAGACAAGTTGTTGAACCAATGACGGCGCTGCATAGCTGTGCGGCCTATGGCGACAAAGTGTGTGAACTTTCCCGCCGAAATGGGCGGGGGAAAGGACTATATAAGCAGGCGTTTCGCCATAGGATTTCAGGCCATATCGACTGAAGTGACGACACTGAAGCCGCAGCCTCATGGCACGGAAAGTAACACAGTACTTGTTCCGTATCTCAGGGAACCGAGGTTACGTTAGTAACAGAGTACGTTCCCTTTCGATACTTCACTCGTACTACGTATGGGGAACGAATTCAACCGCGCCGTGCCATGGCAGGGAACGACTGGACTTGTTTTGGACACCATGAGGGGACCAGAGGACAAATAAGAAGGCCGGAGCCGCCGAACCGGGCATGAGGCATGAGGCGGGGCTCGATAGAGGCCGCTGTATCACACCGAAAGGACTCGAGCTTGCAAGGTCGGAACGTCCAAATGATAAAACCTAACAAAAGTGGACGGTGAAAGGTCCCAGTGAAAGGTCCCAGGTGGGAACAGTGAGGGGGCGAGGTGGATTCAATCGCCTAGCACCCCTCAAGAAACGCACCACGAGGTTGTTTCGTCCCACTGACTGGCCAGCGATAGGAGCATGAAACGCCGCGATGGCTGTTACGTAGACTTTAAGCATTGAAGGGGCGCGCCCCAAATCCAAACGCTCTTGGAGAAAAGACAGTATCGGAGATACGTCACACTCCACTGGGTCTATGTTGCGTGCAGAGCACCAATCAACAAAGACCGACCATTTCTGGGCGTAGAGGCGTCTCGTGGACGGGGCTCTCGCTTGAGAGATGGTATTTAGCATGTCCCCAGGGAGGTTATCCGGCTCCCATCGAGGGACCAGAGTTCTGGCTATGGGTGCCAGATTGTCCTGTTCGCCTGAGAGAGGAGGTCCCGTCTCGGGGGATGGGCCACGGGGCTATCGTGGAAAGCCTGAACAGCTCTGAGGACCAAACTTGGCTCCTCCAGAGCGGGGCCACCAGGAGGACTCTGTGCTTGTCTTCCCTGATTTGTCTGATGACCTGCGGGATCAGAGCTATCGGAGGAAAAGCGTAAAGGAGGGTGTTGGGCCAAGCGTGGGCCAGCGCATCGTTCTCCTTCGAAAAATAAGTTGGGCAGTGAGAGTTGTCTTCTGAGGCGAAGAGGTCGACCTCTGCCTTCCCGAAGAACTCCCACAATGTAAGAACCGTCTGGGGGTGGAGCATCCATTCGTCTGAGGGGACATTGCTCCGAGATAGCATATCTGCTCCCAGATTGGTCTTTCCAGGTATGTGCGTCACCCTGAGCGACAGAAACCTTGGTAAGGCCCATTCCAGAAGACGCTTTGCCAGAGTGCATAAGCGGCTGGACGAAAGACCGCCCTGGTGATTTATGTACGACACCACTGTCATGCTGTCCAACTGGACTAAGACGTGGCGTCCCGCCAGGTGAGCCCGAAAAGAATGAAGGGCTTGTAGTACTGCCAACATCTCGAGGCAGTTGATGTGTAGATGGCTCTCCTCGTGAGACCACGAGCCGAAGGCCGGTCTGCCCTCGCAAAGAGCACCCCAACCCGAGTTGGATGCGTCTGTTGAGAGCACCGTCCTTCGTGACACCATCCTGAAGGGGTACTCCACGACTGAACCTCTCGGGGTTCAACCAAGGTTTCAGGGTTGAGAGGCAGGCCTGATTGACCTTGAGACACAGGTGGCCATGCTGCCAGGCATGAGGAGGGACCTGAAACTTCAGCCAGTACTGTAGAGGCCGCATCCGAAGAAGGCCGAGCTGCAGAACTGGGGAGGTGGAAGCCATCAGCCCTAACAACCTCTGGAAAAGCTTCAGAGGGAGGTAGGCTTTGTTCCTGACGGAAGCTGCGAGCTGCTGAATGGCCAGAGTGCACTCTGGCGAGACTACTGCCGTCGTGCAGACCGAGTCGAAAACTGCTCCCAGGAACGAGATACGTTGGCTAGGAAGCAGCGAGCTCTTGGATAGGTTGACCCTGAGTCCCAGGCACTCTAGGTGGCTGAGGAGCACGGATCTGTGGTGTTCCAGCTCAGCTCGCGAGTGGGCCAGAATGAGCCAGTCGTCGAGATAATTCAGAACCCGGATTCCCATCTGTCTCAGTGGGGAAAGCGCTGCGTTCATGCACTTGGTAAAAGTGTGAGGAGCCAGAGACAGCCCGAAGGGTAGGACTGTATATTGGTAAGCCACTCGAAGCCCTCGAATGCGAATCTCAAGAATCGCCTGTGGTGAGGGGCTATCTGGATATGAAAGTATGCATCTTTCAGGTCCAGTGAGCAGAACCAGTCCTCGTGACAAATCTGTGCAAGGATCTGCTTCAGCGTTAACATCTTGAACTTCATTCAAGATTCAAGAGTCTGAGATCTAAGATGGGTCTGAGACTGCCATCTTTCTTGGGGACCAGGAAGTAACGGCTGTAAAAGCCCGACTCGCTCTCCGGGGGGGAGACTATTTCTATAGCTCCCTTCCTGAGTAAAGTCATGACCTCGGCCCGGAGGACGTGAGCGTCGTCAGAGTTCACTGAGGTCTGAAGCACCCCGCCGAAGCGTGGGGGTCTTCGGGCGAACTGGAGCGAGTAGCCCTGACTTATGGTCCCTAGAATCCAATCTGACAACCCGGGGATGGCCCGCCAGGCCTCGGCCCGAGTGGCAAGAGGTTGAATAGTGTCGGATAACAGGCCACCTAAAGGGGGGCCGTGCACCGAGAGGAGTGGAAGAGGAAATTTGCTCTCTATTTGAGAAGGTAAAATATTGTTTGGTTTGTGTGGACGCAGCGCCCATTTGCAACACAGAGCATTTTTTCCCACGCCCGGATTTGAACGAGGCGGAGGAGAGACTGCACGAAGGAGCTTTAGGGGTGGTCCTGTCGCAACGAGACATTCCCCAATCCTCTTTCTTCCTGGTGGATCAGGATGACTTTGGAGTCACCGGGTCCAGCGCAATCTTGGGCCGGGGTCCCTGGCGTCTCGGGAAGGAGGAGCGCTTTGCGGGGCGAGCGCTGGCAATGCTTCTTAGGCGGCGCTGCCTGGGAGGTAGAGGGGGCAGGCTTGCTCTGCTGAGCCAGCGCAGGCCTGGGGCGGCTTGAAGCAGACGCGGAGCTGGAGCGTTTGGGCAAAAAGTGTCTCATGGCCTGAGACGACTTCTGTGCCGCGGTGAATCGCTCGGTGAAACCTTCTACCGCTGGCCCAAAGAGACCGGAAGGAGAGACTGGGGCATCTAAAAAGGCTGTCTTGTCCAGATCCTTGATCTCAGTCAGATTGAGCCATAGATGGCGCTCGAGAACAACCAGGCTGGCCATGGACCTTCCAATGGCCTGAGCTGTGGCCTTCGTGACCCGCAGGGCTAGATCGGTGGTGCTGCGGTGGTCCCTGAAGGCAGGTGCATCAAGGCCGGACTCGTCCAGGGAGCGGAGGAGCTTGGCTTGAAACACTTGGAAGATCGCCATGGTGTGTAGCGCTGAGGCAGCTTGGCCTGCGGAGGTGTAGGCTCTTCCAGCCAGGGTGGAGGTCGTTCTGCAGGGCTTAGAAGGGAGGGCCCTCTTGGTTTTCCAGCCCACAGCCGTGGGGGGACAGAGGTGAGCTGCCACTGCTTCATCCAGGGGTGGTAGATGCTCGTAGCCCTTCTCTTCAGAGCCTTCCACAGTAGTGAGGGCTGAGCGATGTGTCATGTGAAGGCAGGCAGAGTAAGGGGCGCGCCACGACTTGGTAAGCTCCTTGTGAACCTCAGGAAAGAACGGGGCGGAGCGCTGGCGAGGGGCCTGGCGACGACCTGGCAGAAACTACTCATCCAGACGGCTCCGCGATGGCTCCTCCGGCGGGGCCCACTCCAGATCACGCTCCTCCACAGCTTTAGAGAGGACGCGGAAGAGTTCGGCGTCCATTCCCGAGCCGTGGTCAATGGGCTCCAGGGGAGGCAGGGTCCTCCGACTCACCGGCCCATCCTTCCGTTTCGGAAGCCGCGAGGGACATGGACTCATCGAGCGGCTCTTCATCCGATCCGCCGAATGAGACGAAGTCACTTGCATCCACAGAGGGACGTTGGGGGGGGAGGGGGGGCGACTTCAGTGAACAAAGCGACCCGCGAGCGCAGAGAAGCCAGACTCATGCACTCGCAGTGCGGGCATGAGGCCCTAGTGAGCGCGGCCTCAGTGTGGGACTTGCCCAGACATCCGACGCACTCACCGTGCCCGTCGTTCTCGTGCAGAGGGGCTCTGCACATGCCACAAGTGTGGCGCGGCATTTGCAACAACGCTGCCGCCGTTATAACGGCGATTGAGGGGCTCTTTTAGAGCGGCGAGGGCTGCGGGAAGCTCTTTTAGGGCGGCAGAACCGCAGGAAATTTGCTCTGGAGAGCGGTGATAAACCGCGGGGAAAAGCTCTTTTAGGGCGCGCCGGATAGCGGCAGGAGACAGGCTGAGAAGGCGGCCGGAAGCAGGAAGCGGGCGTCTCGAAGACGGCGCTCTGGGCAGCAGTCCGCGAGGGCGCCGGCACTGTCGTCGTCCGGCGAGCTCAGCTGAGTCCGCTGCAGGAGCCTCTTTGACAGCGGCGAGCTTCTTTCCAGGCGGCGAGCTTCTTCAGGCTTCAGACGGAGATCAGCGAAGAGATGTGTAGTCGTCGCTGAAGGAGAAAGGACTGAAATCCTATGGCGAAACGCCTGCTTATATAGCCCTTTCCCCCGCCCATTTCGGCGGGAAAGTTTGTGCGCTTTGTCGCCATAGGCCGTGCAGCTATGCCGCGCCGTCATTGGTTCAACAACGTGTCTATGAGTGAACCAATGACGGTGCAGTTACACTGCGTTATTGAAAAGGCTTCAGTAACGGGGAAAAAGGGAGACTTTTCCCCATACGCAGTACGAGTGAAGTATCGAAAGGGAACAGAGTTTTGCAGTCTTGCAATGTGGTAAAAAAAATAAAATTTCTGCAAACATAATTTTATTTTTGAGTTTTCCTTCTTCAGAAGTGCAACACTCTTTTTTTACGGTGTTGTGCAATTATTTTTTCAGAGTTTCGAATTTGTCACTGTTCTCCCAGTGTATAGTTTGTTTTCCAGATTTGAAACCTTGTAAATAGTGATCTGAAAACTGGTGTGCGAATAGGTGAAAAAAAGTTTTGAAACTCTGAAAACTGAGGTTCGAAAGGGCGAAACTTATTACATTACATTACATTTGCACTCCTATTGCAGACTATTTTTTCAGAGCCAAGTTTACAACACCCACTTTGCGGAGATACGCCCACACAGTTGCGAGCTTGCGACTCACGTGATTTGTGGCAGCGTTGTCACGCAGCTCTGCTCTGAAACTCTGAAACTCAGACTGAGCGAAAATGAAGCTTCGCAACCTCGCAACTTAAAAAAAAAGCCTGGAGGGAGGGCCTTCTGCTCTTGGCCAATGCTTTGCTGACGTACAGTCCAATCACAAGTCGTATTTACTGGAAAGGTGGGATTGACCGACTGCTCCGCCAATGATGAAAGCGCACAGGATACGCAAACAGAGGATGCACGGATCTCTGGCCACAAGGCGGTCCCGTCTAGAGCTGCAAGAACCGCGTCCATGGCTGGGAGAGAGGTGAAAAACTTTGTTAACAGTACCATGTTGTAACCATTAACTTTAGCTAACTAAAAAGCTAGCTAATACCTGTGAACTTATTAGCATGCTTGTGATCATCTCTGTAGTCACTAGCTAACTGAGGCTGTGTTCGAAACTTTAAAGTAAAGTTATGGTGAATTTTCCCGGGCAGATTCATCACTCCTCTTGTCAGTAGGGGTAAAATCTTTGCGTGGCAGGGGCAGCTGCCACTGAGACCTGTCACTCGACCTGTCACCGCTAGTGGCAGCTGCCACTCGACCTGTCACAGATATATGCGCCTGTCACTCGACCTGCCACCGCTGCCACTCGACCTGTCACAGATATATGCTCCTGTCACTCGACCTGCCACAGCTATACCCGCCTGCCCCACGACCTGCCACGGATAAACGTGCCTGTCAGTCGACCTGTCACAGATATATGCGCCTGCCTCGCGACCTGCCACGGCTCTACGCGCCTGCCCCGCGACCTGCCACAGATATACGCTCCTGTCAGTCGACCTGTCACGGATAAATGCGCCTGACAGTCGACCTGTCACAGATAAACGCGCCTGCCCCGCGACCTGCCACAGATATACGCGCGTGTCACTCGACCTGCCACGGCTATACGCGCCTGCCCCGCGACCTGTATGCGGTCACGCCATCTATGCTTAAAATGTATTGCGCGTCTACATGAGGTTGCATGGTAGGTGTTTAATGTCACTAAAAATATTTTTAAAATTCATAAAAAAAAAAAAAAAAAAAAAAAACATTACTGCAAATTTCACCTGATTCTTGTTATACATGTCCCCAAGTACCACTGTAGTGACTATCATGTTGTTTTACTGTTTTATTCTTTTTATAATTATATGTCAAAGC
This sequence comes from Culter alburnus, assembly GCA_028476615.1. Classification (NCBI taxonomy): domain Eukaryota; kingdom Metazoa; phylum Chordata; class Actinopteri; order Cypriniformes; family Xenocyprididae; genus Culter; species Culter alburnus. The sequence goes on along the minus strand of JAOTNS010001140.1, from coordinate 18,868 downwards.
CATAGACTATTTACCGCCTACAAACATATTTTAAAAATTCATAAAAATATATGATCAAATTGTATCAAATTGTTTTCTGCAAACTCCACCTGATTCTTGTTCTAGATCTCCCCAAGTAACACTGTGGTGATTTTCATGTTGTTTTACTGTTTTATTTTTTAACCCTTTCGAGCGTGAGTTTAAAATAATCTAACTGTCCCCCCAGAGTGAGTTTTTTTTAAGGCGACCGTTATTTTAGAACGTTTGCCTTTAATGTTTCCATAGCGACGCGTCATGCCTGTCACGAGCGCTGAGCGCAGCCACAATAACACTGTATGACAGGTGGATCGCTATTATTTTGTTTTTCCTTGTTTATTTAAAATATTCACAAACTTGCTTACCATGTTATCAACTATCTGATATTCCGATCCTCAAATATGTGTAAGTGAGTGTGTTTTGTCATTTAAAAGCCTTCATAAATGATCTTTATCTTGATCTATAATGCGAGATGGGCGCCGCCATCTTAGTTTGCCCCGCAGTTTGCAGAGTCCTGTCAGTCGGATTTACAGCAGGTGAATTCATCATTTTCTCCCAAAATATATGCAAGTAAGTGGCTGGTGAACTGGAAGAATAATAGAGTAAACTTTGTAGTTACTTTGGCCCATTATGTGTGTCTGATATGAATAAATGTCGGCAAATTGTAAACGAATGGATTGTTATTGCTCCTTCCACTTATGTCTGACATCAGTGTGTATTTTATAAACTCTAAATATATTGTTTTAATGGTGCTTATGCGTATTTAAATGTCTGAAACCTTAAAAGAAACGTTATGTGGCTGAAAACACTGCATAGCTGCAATATATGACAAGAGCTGCGCGCGTCCGTCTCACAGCCAAAGCGCGAAAGCGCAGTTTGAATCTGGCAGTTATGTGACTCGCTGAACGTTCGAAATCCCTATGTGGACCGTACGCCCAGGGGCACTGAAATAAAAATCCCATATGTGGGACCGTACCGCTCAAAGGGTTAATAATTATATACCAAATTTTACGTTCCTATACAGACATATTTTAAAAATTCATAAAAATATGATATCAATTTTTTTTCTGCGAACTCCACCTGATTCTTGTTCTACATCTCCCCAAGTGCCACTGTGGTGATTTTCATGTTCTTTTACTGTTTTATACCTTAATAATTATATACAAAAGTTATGACAAATATGGTTTACGTTGCTATAGCCTACAGACATATTTTAAAAACTCATAAAAATGTGTATAAGACGGGAGAGTGTAGATGTGGGTGCGTACTGCTGAGTGTGTCGATCTTGTGCTGTTTCCATCAGAACTCCAGTCGCCAAGCGGTCACTGCCACTGTCTTTAGCTCAATGAGCGTGTGGCGCACACTTGAGGGGAAGCTCTTGCGGTCGTCACCGGGTGTGTTCAAATGAGCTCTGTGTGCGTCCTGATGTCTAGCCATCGCTGATAAGCTGTTTATTGTGTTTTATTTTCCTTGTATTTCTTTTCATGTCTTGTTGATCTGTGTGTTTGTTTGTTTACTTTTTAATGGTATTTGTGTCAGTGAGTTGATTCTTCTGTGCTTCACCAGTTGCCTGCGACACGTGAGTGCAGTGGTATTAATAAACATTTAAATTGCCTTTTTGACTCGCGTGTCCTTTTTATGTTACTTGCCCCCTTCCCTAACGAGCTTTGAAAGTGGGGTTCTAACAAAATCAAATTGTTTTCTGCAAACTCCACCTGATTCTATGTATCCCTGCCTCTGCTGAATTATTTTTAAAAACATACCCCCGGGTGATGCTACTCCACAAACCACCAACAGAGCATATAAAATACCAAAAATAAAAATCTTTTTTTAAAACATCGCCAAGTAAAACGCTGCGTTTATATAAACTGTCTTTTTACCACCACAACAAACGGGAAACCTCCCAGACGCGCATTCCGACTTCGCCTCAGCGCCAGGAGCAAGTCTAACGAGCGCGGAAAAGGTGCAGGTGACAACAAAGTGAGCTTCAGTTGAACAATAGTAAACTGCGGTCAGATGAGATCTTGTCAGGCTATGTCGGTAAACCTCAGAAAAATTAACATGACTGTCCAATCAGCCGTTATACTGTGCTCGTGGCGCGCACTCAAGAATTGCATGCGCAAATGCGCCAGCGCGCGGTGCATAATTACTTTATTATAGCTTAAATAAAGCGTAAAGAAACTACGAACAATGACCGTCATTGTTCTGTTGTAAGTTAAGTCATGAAATTACCAAACATGCGATTAAAGCTGCCTCAAAACTCCGATCCGAGCGAATGAACGCTAAACAAGGTCTGCAAATAGAACGGTGGAATAGAAAGGTAATATTGGTCATTACTTTGGCATGTAATTATTAAAGAATAAAACAGTAAAAGAACATGAAAATCATCACAGTGGTACTTGGGGAGATGTAGAACAAGAATCAGGTGGAGTTTGCAGAAAACAAATTGATTTCATATTTTTATGAATTTTTAAAATATGTCTGTATAGCGAGGTAGTCTGACTTGACATATAGGCCTAATTGTAAAAAGAATAAAACAGTAAAACAACATGATAGTCACCACAGTGGTAGGCCTACTTAATTGGGAACATGTATAACAAGAATCGGGTGAAATTTACAGTAAACAGTTTCATTTTATTTATTTTTTATGAATTTTAAAAATATTTTTAGCGACGTTAAACACCTACCACGCAACCTCATGTATACGTTTAATACATTTTAAGCATAGATGGCGTGACCGTATACAGGTCGTATGGCAAGCCAAAGTACTCACAAACGCCCGGTCGGACGTCTGATTGCACACTGACGCGTCAAAAGCGCGCGTTTTGACAGCAAAACGCGCGTCCTCGACGTGTGATTTGCGTTAAGAACACGCGTTCTTAACGCGCGCTTTGGTATCATGGGAAACGCGCGTCAAGAACGCGCGTTTTTGTGTGCCAAAACGCGCGTTCTCGGCGTGTGATTTGCTATTAAAACGCGCGTTCTTGACGTGCGTTTTATCATAACAAAAATGGGCGTCGAATACGTGCGTTTTGAGTCAGACAAAACGCTCGTTATGAACGTGTAAACGGGTAAACCAAACAGGCAGTGCAAACGTGTGTTTAAAGTGTCCATCAGGCGAAGAGAACGCGCTCTTTCCTTAGAGTTCTCAAAAGTGCATGTCGAAAGCGTGTGCTCACTCTTTAGGGCTTTGAGTCTGTTATGTTTTTGTCCGCTATAGGTTTAGGACAGTATTATCATTAAACTCAATCAAAACAACATGGAATTGTCGAGGATAAATTTGGCAGATGATTATAATGGTTGAGTTATAATCCAGAATAATTAATATGAAATATGCATATGAAAACGTAAAACTATTATTTTAAAATAGCCGTGGGGGGGATGACAGTGGATATACCTTCGATCAAGGCCAAAACTTTGTAAATTTGTAAGGAGCCAATAAAATACTACACCATATGTGTGATCATCTTGGCTATATATTACGGTGGCGTATTATTTTTTTTCCCCCTCAATTATGTCGTTAAGACATCTTTTCTCGTAATAACGAGAATTTATGTTGTTAAGACATCTTTTCTCGTAATAACGAGATGTTATGTCGTTAAAACGACATTTTGTTGGCATATATGACGTGAATGTATAGGCTATACCTTTATCTGATCTATAATAGAGAATTTATCATGCACTTCCGCACTCGAAAAGCAGAAGCAAATATAGTGTAAAATACCTTTAGATGCCTGTATCGATGGCAATGCCCATAGAGTAATGAACACAATATTATTGTTTTATTGGCGTGTAGCCTATGCAGTTTCTAATAGCCTAATAAAACACAGTTTTATTATTTAGCATTACTTACTTTCTGAAAAATAACTCGCACCTGATTATGCCACATGCACCAAGTCAGAATTAAGTTTTTTGAAAGAAAAAAATTATCATTGGTGTTTCAGTCGCATTTTATTATAGGTCTATTCAAAAATAATTTTGCTAAAATAAACAGGCCTGCGCTACGGATACAACAATAATGCTATATTGTCATAGACCTATTCAAAATAAAACTGATGAATGAAAGTGGAGACAATACCTCAAAAAAGGTCTACATTACTTTTCCAACATTTGTGTCATTATTCTTAAAAATAGCCATAATGTAAATTATGTTTGCAGCTGTAGGTTTATTGGCCTCGATGAGTCTGAGACTCCCGGTCAGAGATTGTGTCTTAGACGGCATTAAATAATTCGTGAATATTTGTAAATATTCGTGGCTTAAACAGCTGGAAAAACTCCTGTATAGGTATACTGCAGTTCTGTGGATGTTTTGCCTTGGCAAGGTTATTAGCCTATAGTTAACTAAAAAAAACTATTCAAAACATTTATGCTAATCGAAATAAACCTGAAATATAAGAAAATATAGCCTAAATATTAGTTGAAAATTATATTTTCAATATAATTTCCTTTCCCCAACGACCTTCAACCGACGCGATCCTTTCATTAACCGACAAAATTATGTTAAATTAGAACTAAATGAAATTAGAATGAGGAAAAAAAAAAAAAAATCCCATGGCTTTAGTTTTAGCCGAGGCTATATAGGAGAAACAACAAAACATGAGGATTCATTGCATCACATGCAACGCTTCTGTGAACGAAGAAAAAACAAGATGAAATCTTATAAAAGGAATAAATAGCCTATTTCTAGCTAGGCATACACGAAATATATTAAACCTAAATAATTAACATATTAAGAAAATGAAAAAAAAAAAAAAATGCGACAAGTAGACCATATGATGAGTTTCGATTCATTTTTGAGAAGTTCACGGAAAGGCATTGCTTGTCTTTATTTTTCAAGCAATGTTTTATTGTGTGAGTGCAAATAATAGTTACAATAATAGTTATACCTACACAGATTCGAATGGTGTTACTCTTATGACCATAAAATGTCTGAGTATTTTAAGTTGTTTATGCTTTTATGAGAAAATTCAAGTGAACGCGCCGGCGCCATATCAGTTTTAGCTAGGCTACTATAACTTGACATCGCATGCAGCCTGTTTATTGTCAAAACAAAATACATTCAACCAAATACAGAAAAAGCCACTGCTCATTTTAAATAGTCTGTGTACAATCAGGGCTGAATTTCCCGAAACCTTGTTAACTCTACGTCGTTAACGTTAATACATGTTTCCCGAAACGTTCTTAGTTAAGTATACCTTCTGTAAGTCATACTTTCGTAAGGTTGGTCTGGACCACTCTTAACTATACCTTATCACTGCTGACAGTCTATACGAATATAATTCTGAAGTTGTAATGCACCCAGTGTTCAATTAGGATAATGACAAAGAATAAAATGCAAAGATTCACTTCAAATGTGCTTTAGCTCTGATCCAGAGACAGACGCGCTCAGCTCTTGTCATATATCACAACTATATTTAGTGTTTTCAACCCCACATCAGGTTTATTTAGATTTCAGTCATTTAAATACACATATGAATGAGGCACTAGGCTATATAAAAATACATTTATAGTTTGTTAAATTCAAATTCAATACACCGATGTCTATAGAAACTGCAATAATAACCCTTTCAATTATATAATTTGACGAAGTGTTTTATTAATATCAGATACACATTGTGTATGAAACATATAAGTTTACTCTATTCTTCTCCCAGTTCACCAGCCACATACTTTAATGTATTTCGGGGAAAATTAAGTAAATCCGACAGCTCTGAATTGCGGTGCAAACTCATCGCGCGACAAAAATTCACTTCCACATATTTTACAATCGGAATATATCATAAAATGCTTGGTGTAGTTAACAAGTTTGTGAATATTTTGAATAACAAAGGAAAAACGATATAAACGAGTTACATACATATCTGCCAGCTGCATGACGCGTCTCCAAGGAATTAATACATTCTAAAATTATGTTCTAAATAACTGTTGCCTTAAACTCGCGCTGATGGGGGCTCCGCACCCCCAGAATATAGATAAATTACAAGATAGATTTAGTTTGTAATTTGGATTATTTTTATAAGATCCAATGAGTCCTGATAAATGCATTTTCTACTTCTGAAGTGCTTATTTTTATAAAGAACACTGATTTCTCACATAACATAGTGAAGCAGCCCCTGTATCGAGTGAATTATCGATTCTCGAGCCATCGATATCAACCAATTCAGCTTCAGTGCCATGGGCAGCACCTGGTAACGTCGCACTTAAGAAGGTATATCTTAAGCAACCTCCTAAGGTATAGTTCGGGGAACATGCCTGAAAAAGGTATACATTCAGTTAAGGTATACTTTAGGGTCTTCGTAGCGCGCTGAGAGACAACGTTATCGGGAAATCCAGCCCAGGGCTACGTTTCCCAAAAGCATCGTAAGCTTAAGTTGATCGTAGCTCTATTGAAACCAATGGAGCTTGGAGCTACGATCAACTTAGGCTTACGATGCTTTTGGGAAACGCTACCCAGAGCGTTTAAATAATAAATAGGCTATAGGATCCAAATAGTGCATATGGAAACATTTGGATTTATGCCAAATGGGTTTCTATTTCAGTTTAGCTTTAAATTAATTTGGTTTGGGGTTGACGTTTATATATTATATTTGTCATTATTGTTCTGTTTTTCTGAATACCATTAAATTTAAAAGATTTGTAGCGCAAGGGGAACTAAAAAAGCCTACGCAGTGGTGGGATTAAATACCCCTATGCCAACCTGAAGCCGGGCTAGCCGGTAAAAACGAAATTTTTACAAAAAAATATGCTAAACATGTATTTTAGGCTATTTCCACAACAAATCCTTTAAACTGATACAAAATATAAGTATTAAATAAACATAAATTATATTGGCATTCATTACCTACAAACAATATTTTAAAGCCTAAACTACTAAATTTTGTTATACATTCAAGTTAATTTTACTGCACAGAAATAGAGTTTAAAAAAAAAAAATAGTGTTCAAAAGATTACATGTATTGGAAAAAATAAAAAGAAAATGTTAGCCACATATTGCCAATCTAGACAAATACAGCCAAAAATAGCCTAAAGTTTGTCGCTATTCTTATTGAATATTCATGAATATTTAGAATGATTAGAAATAAATTCAACAGGGATTGACTTGATATAGGCCTATGTATTGTTCATGCATAACATTTATTAAATAGGCCTATATCGGCCTATAGCATATATATTTTTTTAAATCCCTCATTTGGGGCTGAGCCCCACTATATTGAAATTATCGACCCTGTTCAAACATGTTTTTGCGCATGTGAGTGCTGTTTTGGGACACGAAAGCATTGTTTAACAACATAATAGGCGTACACTGTAAAGAGATTGCTGTAAATTTTACAGTAACTTACTGGCAGCTGGATGCCAGTAATTTACTGTAAAATGTTGTACAGTATTGTTACTGTATTTTACAATTACAGTATTGTGTACAGTACTGTATTTCAGTTACAGTATAGTACTGTAATACAGTATAGTACTGTAATTTAATTTACAGTATTTTGTGCAGTACTGTATTTTATTTACAGTATAGTACTGTAATACAGTATAGTACTGTAATTTAATTTACAGTATTTTGTGCAGTAGTTTTGTTTTTAATTTACAGTATTTACTATTGTGTTGTCATTCAATTTAAACAAAATCATTTTTAACCTGTATAAAATGATCCAATTGTGGTACAGCTCTGTAAACCATTTTTTTTTTTTTTTTTTTTTAACCAATCCCCCCCAAAAAAACACAATCACTGAACATTTGTCCATATAATATTCTTTTTAATCATTTTAAACATTTTCTTTCTTCTGTAGCATGGCAAAAAAGTACACATACTGAAAAGCAAAACAGGCCTTAAAAATGCAGTAAAAGTCAGTTTGTGTTGTGTTACATTTCAATAATTACGGCAGTCAAAGTTGACAAGCTTTCTGATGAGAAACACCTTGATGGGTTCAGGCTGAAGCTTTTCTTTGGACCTTTTGAGATTTCCATCTGATCTTTGACTTGGGTATTTGGTGCCATCAGGGTTGATTCTTGGAATGAACCTGCAGCACAAAAAAACAAAACAAAGAAACTTTACTTTTCAGACCAGTGTTTGCAGAATTTGCCCCAACTCTCAAACTTGGTTCCGTATTTATTTTGATGTTAATAAAAGCACAACAAACTACATCTGATTCTGAATGAACATACAGGGATGGTACATAATTAGTAGGGGTGTAACAGTTCAAATTACTCATGGCTCAATTTAGTTTTAGGGTCACGGTTTTGGTATGGTTTGGTATGTGCTATGCTCAGGGAAAATAGGACAACTGTGAAATAAAAATGAAAATAAGAACAAATAAACAAATATATACCCAGGTAAAAAAAAGTAAATTTCTATAATATACTTAAAGTGCTCAAATTTTCATGCGCTAATTTTGTACTTAATATACTAATAATTATTCTTGAGTACTTCTTAAGATCATCTTAAGAACATCTAAGTGTACTCAACTGTGCTATTTTGAGACAGTATGAAATATGAACTAAAATGTGCTTTTAATATACTATCTCTGTATTTAAAAAATATATTTAGATACCACTTGTAGTACATTTGAACTACTACAAGTAGCTAAATATATTTTTTAAATACAGAGATAGTCTATTAAAAGCACATGTTAGTTCATATTTCATGCTGTCTCAAAATAGCACAGTTGAGTACACTTAGATGTTCTTATGATGATCTTAAGCAGTACTAAAGAAGAAGTTTTAGTATATTAAGTACAAAATTAGTGCATGAAAATAGGGCACTTTAAGTACATTATAGAAGTGCATTTTTTTTTCACCTGGGTACAACTGAGCAAAGATACAAATAATTTTCACTATATAAATTAAACAAAAATTAATCATTATTAAAGTTACAAAAGCTATTCAGTCAAGACCAGTGAGTGATTTCTTTATAATTTGTTGTTTGATTAACATTAAAAACCCAGACAGCAGGAATGTAAAGCTTCTGTCACGACATAATGCATGATTCAATTCACTGATACAAATTGTGTGGTCTTTTTCGACTGTTTATGTTCACTTAAGACATAACCTACTATGTTTGATAGGATACTCGCAGAGATAATAATTTTTGTGTGAGTTCGTCTGTTCAAGTGCAAAACTTGAGCGAACTCAGTATTTGAGTGCAATCTGAGATGCAGCTTTCCATGCGCAGTGTCTCTTTCAAATCTTGTGCTCGAATGTTTAGACTGGCAAGGCTTAAATGAGTTTAGTTTAAACACAGATGGCAATGTGTGCTGTTCAGGTTTCACCTGATGTCGCACTCTATCAACACCTGGGCGACGATGGCGTAAATGACGGCACTTGAATTGAACAATGTTCACAAAAAATTACTATTTAGTCCATGTTTTGGACTAAATAGTAATTTGGTGAAAAGTGGTGAAAGTATGTGCTGAACCATGGGTGGAGAACGGTGCGGTTTGATTTTTTACAGAGAACCATTACACCCCTAATAATTAGCTGAAAATCCATTGCATTCAAATAATTAAAGCTCCATTATTTACAATGCATTCCAGTAGCTCAAACAGTAGAGCAAGATGTTAGAATGCTGAAATAATGGATTTTAATCCCCAGGAAATAAAATAAATAAATTAACTTAAAACCTAAATACAATGTAAGATTATGTATGTATGTAATGTATGATAAAAGTATCTGCCAAAAGCATGATCATAAATGTAATGTAAAAAATGTTTTGGCTTACCCAATTCTGCATTCCAACAAAGTGGACAGCAAATGCTGAAAAAGAGTCTGTTGGCTGGATGATTATTCTGCCCTTCATAGTCAGCATCCATGTTTTTTGCTTAAAGAACAGACTGTCCTGTAAGAGAAAAAGTCACAGCAGCCCTTTAAGTGTTATGATAGTTTATAGAAACTACCATAGAAGACAGAACATATGACTAACAATGAGGTGAGATATTATGTAGTAACTGGCTATGGTGCTTATCGTTTTTAATAAATGAACCAACATTTATAAACATTTTATAATATTTAATGGCTATGGCATTTTATAATACCTTATAATATTTCATAACTTTGCTATATTAATAATGACAATGGCATATTGATAACCTTTTTCCGCCTCCTCAAAGCATCACTCTTTCTGTGTTAGAGAGCAGCAGTAGTGGTACAGTCCAGAGGAAATGGCAGCTGCTGCAAATCCAAAATAAAGAACATGTACTGAGGGATTATTGTTGAAAAGTACGTTGAAAGCACTCTTAACTTTGCTGCTGGATAAACCTCTGTTCTCTCTCCTTCCGTTGGTTTAATCACCAGTTACATTATATTATGTTTTACGATACAGATGACATGATCCAGCAAAAACTTGAAAACAAAACAAAAAAAACAAAACAACAAACTTAACTCAGTTTACCTCAGTATTTCAGTTAAGTTGCTATTTACATTGTGTTACACCTGCCTAGCTAGCTAACCTGTGATGAATAGGCAGCGGGACATGTAATTATGCTGCTGTGTTTAATAAGTTTAACTTTACGTCAGCTAATTTTGGCGACGTTAACTTACCAGATGTTACCGTTATGATGGCAATGAAAAGGCTCCAACACCTCCGACGTTGCAGACGACATGACATGATCCAGACCACAAACTTGAAAATAAATCAAAACATGTACATGAAAATACTGTTTAAACCCCGCTTAAACAATGTTGTTGTCTAACTCTTTTAACATAGGCCCCCTCAGTACGTTATGTCACGTTAGTTCGCTGCTGTTAACGTTAAGTTTCCATGGCTCCGCCTGATGAGCTAACTTGAGTTAGAGACAGCGAAACACATGCAAAGTTATGTTTTTCAGTTTAAATAAAGTTTATTTCGATTAATATAACGTTAGGTGAACTTAACTTACTCACCAGTTCATGTTATCATATAGTTAAGTATATTTTCCCATAATCCTTTGCCGTTTACAGTATATTACTGTATATACATTTTACAGTATTGTAATTGTATTGAATACATTTTTCTGTGTAGTACCTATGCTTTCTTAGTAGGCTACAACGTTTAATATATAGGCTAGGCCTACACATTTTTCTGGACATCGCTCATTGTTTCTACCTTAATACATTGTTTAAATTAATATGTTAGCTAACTACATATAGCCTATGTAGGCTATATATGTCTGAAATTAGGCCATAACTTGTACAGTCACCTTTGATAACAGATTAGGTACTCCAAATTGTAATGTTGAAGCATTTCCTATAAAGCTGCTTTAAAACTATAGGCCTAAGTATTGTGAAAAGCGCTAAAAAAATAAATGTAAATTGAACCGATATAGGCTATATGAGCTCTATAGATCAGATAGGTATAAAGGTATTTTTCGTACACGTCACGTACAAAATATGTGATTTTAACGACATAACATCTCGTTATTACGAGAAAAGATGTTTTAATGACATATTTAGGGGAAAAAAATATTATTTATGAGGCAATGCGCCACCGTAATATATAGCCAAGATGATCATACATGTCGTTATTGGCTCCTTACAAACTTACAAAGTTTTGGCCTTGATCGAAGGTATCCACTGTCATCCCCCACGGCTATTTTAAATAATAGTTTTACGTTTTCATATGCTATTTCATATTAATTATTATGGATTATAAACTCAACCATTATAATCATCTGCCAAATTTATCCTCGACAATTCCATGTTGTTTTGGTTGAGTTTAATGATAATACTGTCCTAAACCTATAGCGGACAAAAACATAACAGACTCAAAGCCCTAAAGAGTGAGCACACGCTTTCGACATGCACTTTTGAGAACTCTAAGGAAAGAGCGCGTTCTCTTCGCCTGATGGACACTTTAAACACACGTTTGCACTGCCTGTTTGGTTTACCTGTTCACGCGTTCATAACGAGCGTTTTGTCTGACTCAAAACGCACGTATTCGACGCCCATTTTTGTTATGATAAACGCACGTCAAAAGCGCGCGTTTTTGGTCACTCCAAAGCGCACGTCAAGAACGCGCGTTTTAATAGCAAAAACGCCGAGAACGCGCGTTTGTACACAAAAAACGCGTTCTGATACCAAAGCGCGCGTTAAGAACGCGTGTTCTTAACGCAAATCTATGGAACGCCAAATGGGTCAAAATACGCCAGGAACCAAACGCCTGGTGCCCAGAAAACGCCGTTATTTGCGGCGTTTTAGACGAAAAGACGGCGCAAAATACGGCGTTATTTAGTACAAGCGCCGTAAATGACGGCGTTTTCACCGCAGAAACGCCGTTAATATCGGCGGTTTTTGATCCGACCCAAAACGCCGTTCATTTCGCCGTTTGGCGTTCCATATTACGCCGTCAGTTACGGCGCTTCAGTCTGTCAAAGAGGCGTAAAAAGCGGCGTTTTCTATAATATTCAAACCAGCCCCTCCTTTTACTACACAGCCCAGCCCCATTAAAAGACGGTAAGACCTGTAGTAGAATGTCGATCCACCTCAAGAGTCCTGTCTTTTAACGCTATTGCAACTGATATTTGGACTTTCATCATGTGATATTTGTATTTTTTCATTGGGCATGTGTGTATGTGCCTTTCCCTTAATCATATATGCCTAAGTAAAACTATTTTATAATCTTTTGTGTACGTTATTGTTAAAAAAATAACGCAGATTAATCCATTCCGTATTGACCTTTGAACCTGGAGCCGTTCTAGCCACAATTCGACTGTAAAATGAAGACGAGACGAGAACGCGGTGGCGCTGCCTGGATCATTGACTGGAACATTTTACTTATAAAAAACGGCCTGATGGAAGTGTTGATAAAAATAAAGTCTGTCTGCAGCAAGGAATTTGCATATCACCGGAGTCGTCCACTCTAAAGTAGGCTACCACATCAATGCAAAGCATCCAGGAGTTAACGTTAATCCGGAGCTATGTCGTTAAAGTAGATATTTCATGCTTTCTATAGAAATATTTCTCATGTCTCTGAGGCAAGCAGCCTATACGCTGAGTTTCGGTTCATTAGTGTAAGACGCGTTCCAGTTCACGCGCCAGTGATCGCGCCCGCGCCTCCATATCATGATTATATTTTCTGCTATATTTGCTTCTTATTTATTACATCCAGGTAATTGGTTGATGAAACATTGATTAAAATTAAGATACAATTTTTACAAAACGAAATTCACTTTAAAGAAATGCTTTCTACCAAACATAACTTCATGAAGTACTCAAAATCATGTCTGACACACTCCATGACTCCCGATATATTCACTTTTAATAATCAAATAGATGAATTTAAAACATAACATAGGACTATTTCAACATAAATATGAAACTACGTTTTCTTTAATGGCTAACACGTAGCTTATAGTACAGTACAGAGAAATTTCACGTGTGAATTACCAATTCAAATGTGAAAAAAAATAAAAGCAATTAAATGTGTTATTAAAATTAAAAGATGAAATTTAAAATGATGGGTAATAATGGATTATGACGGATTTTTTACGAACCTGTCCGTCAAAATGACGGACAAAGTTACAGTCTAATGCAACCTCTGGTGTTACGGCACACATCATCAAATCTTCTTCCTGAAGCACTTATGAATTTATTTCCTTAGCATATTAGGTCAGATTGTTGATTGTTATGGCCATTATTTGAACAGTGAAAATAATAATAAAAGAGTTTTTGAACTTTAATGTCACTAATGCTGATTATTCATTGATTCATTTGAATTGTAATATTTAATACTTTCACAGCAAAATTATGTATGCGATTAATTTAGATTAATTAATCACAGAGTAATTAATTAGATTAACATTTTTAATCGTTTGACAGTCCTAATATATATCTATATATTATATATATATATAGTAAAGTGTTTATCAATCAGGTTTATTGGTAGGTGTAGGAAAGCTTTATTGTCCCATAAGGTGGCAATCATTATTTAATAAATATAATCATTTACACTCAATATGTTATTATTGCATAGCCTACTGTTTTATAATGTACAAAATACTGAGGTGCAAATAGTATCCAGCTAAAATTAAAATGAATTACTTAATATATATAATATCGTTATATAGGCTATTTGACATCAGAATGAACAGGCTAAGGTAGTGCACAATATAGTATTCGCGTATTCACTGTAGGCTAAGCGATATCAATGTCCATTTAAGACAATGCGTGATAATAAATAATAATTTATATGTGAATAATATAGGCCTATTACAGTCTTAGTAGCTATAGCCGATGATGTTCCAGTGCAGAGCATGTGAGCGGAGCGGATATATTCCCTCCATAGTGAGAGCGCCTCTCTGAAGATTCTCGCTCAGTCCGCTCGTTCAACTCAGAATAGCCCTTTGTGACATGCTGGATCGGAAAAAAAAAAAAAAAAAAAAAAAAAATTATATATATATATAATATATATATATATATTATGTGTGTGTGTGTGTGTGTGTGGTGTGTGTTGATGAAACATGATCAATATTAAGATATCATTTTTCCAAACCGAAAGAAAGGCTTTATTTTTTTAATTGAATCTATTAAAGTGCATAGGCCAATAAAAAAAAGAAGAATATATAGGCTACTGGTAAAAAAAGATATAGGCCTAGTGCCAGTAGTTATTACAAAACTGTCTGTAGGTCTAGGAATTGTCTATTGGAAGTTTGACAGAATTGATTATTCTATGATTGAACTGAAAAATGCTCACCGCGCTGCTAGAAATTGTAATTACGAGCACACAAATAACAGCTATAATGTCGGGAAATATGCAACAGGACGGAGACAATCCTTGTGTATTTGCTGTAACCGCAATAATGTGTTTATATTTATTTATTCAGCAGCATTGCTCGATGTAAGAGATAAATTAATTCATCAGGTTAAGAACAAAGCAAGGAAATGTATATGTAGCCTACATTACCGTTTTGTTCGTCAGAAACCTATAGGTATTATGCTCAAGGTTTGCATCAAGTGGGCGAAAACAAACTCGCTTGTGTAGGAAATATTTTTTAATCAACAATAAACCCGACCCAAAGCCATTGCACACAACAATAAGAAGCCTATATTTAGCTGTTGCGTGTAGGCTATTAAAGCATGTGCCAGGTCGCCTGTTAAAAAGCATTATGAATAAAGCATTCCTGTTGGTTAATTGTCAGCAACAGTTGTAGATATTTAAAAGACCAAACAGAATAATACAAAAACCGAAAAGGAGAGAGAGAGAGAGAGAGAGAGAGAGAGAGAGAGAGAGACCTCGAACTCCTGTCACGAAATAAAGAGTAGACTACTGACTCGTGAACAAAGGATAGCTCTGTGGTTTTCACAAACAATAACGTACACAAAAGATTATAAAATAGTTTTACTTAGGCATATATGATTAAGGGAAAGGCACATACACACATGCCCAATGAAAAAATACAAATATCACACGATGAAAGTCCAAATATCAGTTGCAATAGCGTTAAAAGACAGGACTCTTGAGGTGGATCGACATTCTACTACACAGGTCTTACCGTCTTTTAATGGGGCTGGGCTGTGTAGTAAAAGGAGGGGCTGGTTTGAATATTATAGAAAACGCCGCTTTTTACGCCGTCTTTGACAGACTGAAGCGCCGTAACTGACGGCGTAATATGGAACGCCAAACGGCGAAATGAACGGCGTTTTGGGTCGGATCAAAAACCGCCGATATTAACGGCGTTTCTGCGGTGAAAACGCCGTCATTTACGGCGCTTGTACTAAATAACGCCGTATTTTGCGCCGTCTTTTCGTCTAAAACTCCGCAAATAACGGCGTTTTCTGGGCACCAGGCGTTTGGTTCCTGGCGTATTTTGACCCATTTGGCGTTCCATACAAATCACACGTCGAGGACGCGCGTTTTGCTGTCAAAACGCGCGCTTTTGACGTGTCAGTGTGCAATCAGACGTCCGACCAGGCGTTTGTGAGTACTTTGGCTTGCCATAAGGTCGCGGGGCAGGCGCGTATAGCCGTGGCAGGTCGAGTGACGCGCGTATATCTGTGGCAGGTCGCGGGGCAGGCGCGTTTATCCGTGACAGGTCGACTGTCAGGCGCATTTATCCATGACAGGTCGACTGACAGGCGCGTATATCTGTGGCAGGTCGCAGGGCAGGCGCGTATAGCCGTGGCAGGTCGCGGGGCAGGCGCATATATCTGTGACAGGTCGACTGACAGGCGCGTTTATCCGTGGCAGGTCGCGGGGCAGGCGGGTATAGCCGTGGCAGGTCGAGTGACAGGCGCATATATCTGTGACAGGTCGAGTGGCAGCTGCCACTAGTGGTGACAGGTCGAGTGACAGGTCTCAGTAGCAGCTTTTTTTTAAGTTGCGAGGTTGCGAAGCTTCATTTTCGCTCAGTCTGAGTTTCAGAGTTTCAGAGCAGAGCTGCGTGACAACGCTGCCACAAATCACGGGAGTCGCAAGCTCGCAACTGTGTGTGCATATCTCCGCAAAGTGGGTGTTGTAAACTCGGCTCTGAAAAAATAGTCTGCAATAGGAGTGCAAATGTAATGTAATGTAATAAGTTTCGCCCTTTCGAACCTCAGTTTTCAGAGTTTCAAAACTTTTTTTCACCTATTCGCACACCAGTTTTCAGATCACTATTTACAAGGTTTCAAATCTGGAAAACAAACTATACACTGGGAGAATAGTGACAAATTCGAAACTCTGAAAAAATGATTGCACAACACCGTAAAAAAAGTGTTGCACTTCTGAAGAAGGAAAACTCAAAAACAAAATTATGTTTGCAGAGATTTTATTTTTTTTACCACACTGCAAGCCTGCAAAACTGTTTTCAGAGTTTCAAAACTTTTTTTGTCACACATTCGCACACCAGTTTTCAGATCACCATTTACAAGGTTTCAAACCTGGAAAACAAACTAATACAGTGGGCGAACACTGACAAATTTGAAACTCTGAAAAATTCTTTGCGCAACATCGTAAAAAAAAAAATGTTGCAGTTCTGAAGAAGGAAATCTCAAAAACAACATAATGTTTGCAGAAATTTTTTTTTTTTTTTTTTTTTTTTTTTTACATTTTGCAAGTTTGCAAATCTTATTTTTCGATCTTGCAAAAGTTTTCGAACACTTAGTTTCAACCTTTCAGAACTTTATTTTCAGTTTTGAATCATGGCAGGATATTAATCCCATACCAGTATCAGATGTTGCAAACACTGTGTAGCCGAAACCATCAATTTTGAACTTGAAAATCAGATCGATGTCATCAATTCCATTTTTCAGCACCATAAAAACTTGCCTTCTAAACGAGACTAGATTTTTACCAATGGTGACTTGCACCAGAGAGGGATTTTCTTAATACTAGTTTACCCTAACGAACTCTTGCACCAAAACCTCGTCTTTAATAAACGGAGGTACGTTAGACAGTATAACCTTTTCAGACGGGCTACTGAAAGGCAAAACAGGCACGAGTGAACCATTCAACACTACGCCGCTTTGTACAGCCTCATTTGCCTTTTCGACTGATTTAAAAAAAGAACAATTGCACTGTTCATCAGCGATGCCGACACAATATTATCATGTCCTATGATCTCTCCCACCGCTAAACAGCACTGCTCTACACTGATTCTAGACTCTACTCCATAACGGCGGGTTAAATTATCAAAACTCATAGTGTTTTGGTTCGTCATGCCCAGAGATGTATAAAGTACTAGAGACTGAGACTTGAGTAAAAGTACAAGTGCTCTATCAAAAAAGTGACTTGAGTAGAAGTTGAAGTGCTCTTTAAGCACCACACTTAAGTAGAAGTACTAAAGTATTCAACATTTTTTGTACTTAAGTATTGCAAGTAGTTTATTTTAAAATTTACTAAAGTACTGAAAGTAAAAGTACAAGTATTGTGTTATGTAGTTATTAAAGAAAGTAGTCAAAAGTTTGAACATCAATATTGTTTTTATTATTTCAAATGATAAACCTAAAGGACAATCACAATTCCTTTGACTGTAACTTTTTGTAAACAAACAGATTAAGTGTGATTAAGTACCACTTGAGATGCAGACAAGTTGAGATGCTTTGTATGTTGTCAGCACTTTGATTTCATTACCAAAAAGTTTATTTTGACTAATAGTGTAATTTTCTACCATATACAATTGAATAAAATTAACAGCTAGCTAACAACAACTTGCTTTGCACTTTGTTTTCTGTTTTCACCTCACTCCAGTCTAAACTAGGCTAAATTATTTTTTTAGGTAATTTTTCTACACATTGTCATATAAATAACCTGAAAATACTGTAGTTCATTAAGATTAAATCTTACTAACCACTCTTACTAAAAAAATGGGGTAAGCACACTTATATTCTCATTTCAAGAGGTGTTCTGAGTAAATGTTTTGTTTGTAACACTTTATAATATGGTTTGATTTGTTAACATTAGTTAATGTATTAGACTAATAACCAACATGAACTAACCATGGTCAATACATTCGTTACTGTATTTATTAATCTTTGTTAATCTTAGTTAATAAAAATACAGCTGTTCAGCAAGCAATTTTATGTCTATTAGACGTCTAATAGCCGTCAAAACATAGCCCGGCCGTCTAGGCTAAAACAAGGCAAAATTTGGGCTGTCAGTGAAAATCTAATAGACGTCTAACCATAACCCAAAAATAGACTAGTCATAAATTAGACGATTATTAGACGACTACATATATCTAATAGACGGTGAATATGGATCTAGGCTAAAATAAGGCTGAATTTGGGCTGTCAGTGAAAATCTAATAGACGTCTAACCATAACCCAAGAGTAGACTAGTCATCAATTAGACGACTATTAGACAACTACATAGTATGTCTAATAGACGGTTAATACGGGTCTAGGCTAAACTAAGGCAAATGGGGCTGTTCAGGAAATTAATCTAGACTCTAACCTAAACTGA
>JAOTNS010001139.1:22500-26525 GCA_028476615.1 Culter alburnus | reverse complement strand
CTTTACCCAAAGACACAAAAGCAACTTTATGTGGTCTAAATCGCAGGCCTATTAGCATTTTGCCTGTTTAAGTAAATTGTTGGAAAAGATTGTATTTGAGCAAGTGCAAGATTACTTTTCTAACAATGAATTGACTACGATGTTTCAACATGCATAGGAAGGGTCATTCAACCTGCACTGCTATGACACAAATGTGGATAGCTGGCAAGCATCGATTGATAAATCAAGGCTAGTGGGTACACTATATTATAGACTTCAGTGCGCCTTTGATGTGATTGACCATGAAATTTTGATTCCAACTTATTAGTTATGGCTTTGCTTCTCGGCAATTAAGTGGTTTAAGATCTATTGTTGGAGAGGTCGCAAAGAGTTTATTTAATGGTGCATTATCTGGTAGTAAGTCCTGGAGTGTGGTGTTCCTCAAGGTAGTTGCCTTGGACCTTTTTATTATTTCAATTTTCATAAATGATATGCCATATATACTCAGTAAAGCTAAGTTGACTATGTTTGCTGATGATTCTACTCTTTATTATGCAGCCTCTACATGTTCTGAGCTTAATCATGTTCTGTCTTGTGAGATTAGCAATTGTATAATTGGATCAAAACAAATAAACTTGTTCTAAATATTTCAAAAACTGTGAGTATAATATTGGTTCTAAGTATAGATTTCTGATAATCCTAAAATTAATTACAAGTAAATAGTCAAAATGTACAGCAAGTAAAAAAGGTGAAGCTCTTGGTCTTTGGCTTGATTCTACATTATCATGGTCGATCACATTAATAAAGTTGTGGCTAAAATGGGTAGAGCTGTGGCAGTAACGCGTAAATGTGCACATTTTTTTAAATTCACAGTTTAGTCGGGTTGTTTGTACATTGGTTTGTGTCATTTGGATTATTGTCTGTTGTATGGTCTGCTGCATCTAGTAGTCATTTAAAAAATTACAAGTGGCTCAAAACAAGGCTGCAAGGCTTGTTCTAAGGTGTTCTTTGAGAACTAGTGTAGTAGAGATGCATGAAGTCTTGCTTGGTGATGATTAAGCATAGACTATCTGTCAATATGTTAGTATTCTTTCATAGAATTATTAACACTAGGACTCCTAAATTCTTTATGACAAAATAATATATTTTCTGATATGCATTTACATCATAACAAGAGGGGCGAATAGTGGACAGATTTTTTACCCCTACCTAAACTGACTCTATGAAAGAACTGTGATGTACAGGTCAATTGTGTTATGGAATAATCTTCCAGTTGAGGTTCGTGAAATCAGGGAAAAACTGGTTTTAAAAAAAGACTAAGATTGTATTTTCAACATCATATATTGTTTGGATTGGTTGAGTAAGGTTGGATTGTGTGCTATGTTGTTGTATATTTTTATTTTTTATTTTATTTATGTGATATATTTGTAGCAATTTGTGATTGTAATTATGGATGTTGTATGTATGTTGGACCCCAGGAAGATAGCTGTTGTTTCGGCATCAGCTAATGGGGATCCTTTTCAAATAAACAATAAACAAATAAACACAGACATTCCCACTCTGTTAATAACAGAAACTCAAAAATGTTTGCAATTGTTGGGCGCTTGCTTTGGTGTTGCCACCCCTCATAGACCTCATGCCACCCTATAAATAATTTTCTAGATCCGCCCCTGCCCGGACTCCCATCTCCTGATCCCACAAACACCACAATGTCACCAGTTGAGTCAGAGAGGAAGTTTGTTTATTTCTTAAATAAAGAAAATAAAAGGATGGCTTCAAGTCAGTGAGTCGGCCAAAACAACAAACAAAAGATGGGGTTATACCTACTTTTAAAGATCTTCCCTGGAAAAGAGATAACAAAAGAAAAACACAAGTCTAACAGAATAAAACAGGAGAAAATAGTAATTAAACAAAAAAGGGCCTCCCACTAACACAAACGGTCTGCATGGGAAAGGGCAATTGAACATTTACCAGCCTATACCGCTAACAATTTGTACTCCACACCAGGATTTACTTTAAAAGCTAATCCAGCAGCGTCACACACACTCGGCTGGTACAACAACAGGAAGCAGGAGAGGGAGCTCATCGAGCAGTCTTCCCTCCAAGCTTTTATCCACTGAACGTTTCCCGGCTCCACCCACATAAACAGCTGCACCTGTGTTCACAACAATTAGCACGGAGCAACAGGGGGGAGCGAGAGAGAAAGAGAGAGCACTTCACACACAACTTTTGCACCACACAACAATGTTACACGATATAAGTAAACACTCAGTGACAGACAGACACGTAACAAGGGTAATTTGAGTAGTAGTCGATCACCACTAGATAATTATTCATGTGAATTACCGAGCCCGATCACACGAAAATGCGTATCAATAGTACGAGTTTGTAATCTCGTAGAATATATACGACAAAAATGAGTTTTGGCGTGCTTATGGTACGCAGTTTTTCGCGTGCATATGATACGCACTTTATGGCGTATTATACGTACGAACCCCCACCCCCATCCTAACCAAGAGCGTATCATATACACGCCATAAAGTGCGTATCATATGCACGCGAAAAACTGCGTACCATAAGCACGCCAAAACTCATTTTGGCGTATATATTCTACGAGATTACAAACTCGTACTATTGATACGCATTCTCATGTGATCGTGTTGGAATTACCATGTTCACATGAATCTCAACATCTCCTTCTGTTGAACTCTCACTGCTTCTTATGGGTGCTTGAGAGGGTATCTGCCAGCACTAAGTATTAGCCAGGCGTATACACCAAATCGAAATCGTAACTCTGCAATTTCATCACTAGTCTTTGAATCCTTGGTGTCATTTCATTCAGATTCTTTTTTACTATTGCAATTAGTGGACGATGATCAGTTTCTGCAGTGAAGGTGGGAAGAGCGTATACATAGTTATGAAATTTCTCCAGCCCAAAGACTAATCCTAAGCACTCTTTCTCGATTTGTGCATATCGACACTCAGAATCAGCCATGGATCTGCTTGCTTATGCTACTGTCTTCCAGATCTCGTCATCAGTTTGCAATAAAACTGCACCAAAACCATTCTTGGAGGCATCTGTGGACAAAGAATTGCAATATGGGCGCAGAGGTCAACGCTAATTTCAACTGTCTGTGGGACTTTTCATTTCTAGAATGGCATTGATCTTCTCGCTGTCTGGCTGTATCCCTTGACTGGACAGTTTATCTCCAAGAAACACAAGTTCTTGCACACCAAACTGACATTTGTTTTTGTTTAGTTTCAGTCCACTGGATTTTGATTTTCTGCAGCACTTTGGTCAGTCTGTTATTATGCTCCTGAAGCAAAGATCCCAAATGATGTCATCAGTGTATGCTCTTACTCCTTCAAGTCGTTTAATGATGTTCTCCACTCACTAAAAAATGTTGGGTTAAAAATAACCCAACAGATAACCCAACTATGGGTTAACATA
Source organism: Culter alburnus (assembly GCA_028476615.1). NCBI lineage: Eukaryota > Metazoa > Chordata > Actinopteri > Cypriniformes > Xenocyprididae > Culter > Culter alburnus. The sequence continues at coordinate 23,095 of JAOTNS010001139.1, read as the reverse complement.
GCACCTTCCCAACTGTGGGTTATTTTTAACCCAATGGTTGGGTTAAAAGCCAGTTGGGTTTTGGGTTAAAAATAACCCACAGTTGGGAAGGTGCTATGTTAACCCATAGTTGGGTTGCTTGTTGGGTTATTTACTAATTATGACTATTAACTTTTATTCATGACATTATTTTAATATATAAAATACACTTTGTTTTCTAGATTGTTTATTTGTATAAAATAATATGTTTTAACAAATATATTTTAAATTACAAATGAAATATTGTGGAGCCATTTAATGTAAATATAAGTGTTAATATTAAATTCAAAACACACAAGTGTAAATCAATTCAAAACCTATGCAAATTTGTACAAACAGTACACATTCAAAACCTACACAAACATGTACAGAGTAAACTCAAAACATAAATAAAAATATGTATACAGAACACAAAAATTCAAATGAACACTATTTAAACCTACACAAAAGTGTACAGTATTAAATTCAAAACCTATAAATTTGCAAACAGTACACAATTAAAACCTATATTTAAAACCTTCGCAACCATGTAAACTCAAAACATACATAAAATATGTACATATACAGAACACACAAA
>JAOTNS010001139.1:0-17500 GCA_028476615.1 Culter alburnus | reverse complement strand
TTGCTTCACAAATTATTCCATTTGTCTAAAACACAAGTATAAACACATTTAGTACAACACAACACAAATGCAAGAACTAACATAACGTTAGCTTCATAAGAAATAATAGTACAAAGATGCTTCAGATACCCCTGTAATACATTTAACATTACATGCATTACTATATAGAACATGCATTATTAATATACCACATTTCTGCAAATACCAGATTTGCAGTTAGTGTTACTACAGTAAATCTAATAAACAGTAGGTTATTTATCAATAAATACTCATGAACTAATCGTTCATTGGTTGCACAACGTTTTTCCAGCTTTTGCATAGAAACTGTTGGGAATATTGCGCTTTTTCATCTTACAATATCTTAGATTTTAGCGAATTCAAACAGCTCTGGTGTAGTACCGTATGATCGAGGATCGAGGACCGAGCTCGCGCTGAGTAGGCCGAGCTGATAAACGGTCCGTGCGGCGCGGCTCGGCTCGGCTCAAACGGCACTTTCGTTCCGCATTTCTAAAAGACCTGTACAAAAAAAGTACTTTTTTAAAGTCTGAAGCTCAAATTTAGTTGTCATATTATTAAAGATTATCACGAAGACCGTAAAACATGCGTAATATTGGATAGTGATTGCTGAGACCTTAGTAAAAATATAAAATTCAGTTTTAGAATATACGTAAGTTAATGTTTCACTACACAATATCTAATGTTATAAAAGTTTTATATACGAAAACGACATGGCTTACCTTCATAATAAGGCTGCAGCAGCTTCTTTCCGTTGACTGTCCCTGGACCGTTAAAATTCGAACCGTCACGGGATCCGCATTTAACCCAACAGATGGGTTATTAATAAAAATAACCCAACGATTTTAAAAATGACACAACATTTTTGGTAAATAACCCAACCTAGTGACCCAATATGTGTAACCCAACGGTTGGGTTAATAAAATAACCCAACGTTTTTTACTGTGTATGAACAATGTGTCTCATCAGCTCCTGTGATTCTGGATCCAAACACTGCGAATCCATATCTCGTCCTGTCTGATGATCTGACCAGTGTGAGAAACAGCAGGAACAAACAACCTCTTCCTGATAATCCAGAGAGATTTGACTGTTCTCTCTGTGTTCTGGGTTCAGAGGGTTTTTAACTCAGGAACACACTGCTGGGATGTGGAGGTTAAAGAGAGTCACTGGTGGACTCTTGGAGTAACTACAGCATCAAAACAGAGGAAGGGACGTGATTTCTTCAACACTGATGTCTGGTGTGTGTCGTACAGTCTGTCTTTAGGTTTTCGTGTCAAACAGAAGCTTGATCGTGTGAGAGTGAATCTGGACTATGACAGAGGAAGGGTGTCATTCTCTGATCCTGTAACTAACACACATCTACACACATTCACACACACCTTCACTCACACACTCTTTCCAGTCTTTTCTGGTGTTCTGACTCTCTGAGGATCTTACCGGTCAGTAATCGTTACTCCTATAGTCTGGATCTTCCTGCTTTCATCATGTTTCCAATATTTAATCCAGATCACATGAGTAAGATGCTGTTGATCTGATATCAGTACTGGCTGTGATTGGGCCGTGATGATCACTGACTGATATCAGCACTACAGCAACACTCACACTCTCATATTTCATATCAGCATCAATAAACACAAGTTTATTTAATTAGAGTTTAGAAGAAGTTTAAAAAGCATTTTACAAATAAGAACAATTTTTTAGACCATTGTAGATATGACCTGATTATTTTTAGTGAAGTTTTGTCAATTTGCTAATTTTCACATAATTATATATATTTTTTTTTTCTAGAAACTGAACCTAATTCTACACAGTTTCAGTGAATTTGTAAATGAATAATTGTTTGTTTCAGTTTGAATGATCATGTGTTCACTAAAATACATGTAAATGATGAACACTTAGAAACTCTTGATTAGCGCATTTATGGATCTAATTTTAAAAAACAAAAAGTCAAAGTTTCTGTGATTCCTGAAATCTGACAAAGACTGAGCTTCAGAACAGAATCTGGATGATCTCTAGTTTTAAAAGTTTTGATCTACAGCATCATTCAGACACAGGCATTGAAATCAGTGCATGAATCTCAACAATGACAATCAAAAGCTTCATGCCGCAGTGCATGCTGGGAGTTTTGTGTGCTGGCACCCAGCATGCATTGCAGCATTAAGCTTTTGATTGTCCCATTTCTGATGTGTGAATGATGCAGTACCCTCTGATGTGTTATGTGATGATTCATAATCATCATGATTGTGTGATTCGCTGATCTCATCCTGTGTTTATAAATCACAGAGTCTTTCTTTGGTGTAAAATAGTTCCTATCAGATCACATAACAATCATTACAGGTAGTAAGTAGTTTCACGTCATCTACTTACTGCTTAATTTAGTTCTTACAACATTGTGTGGGAGCTGCTAGATGTTCATTAAGATTAAAAAAAGTGCTTTATTTTGTTTAAAATCTGTATGAGGGTGTGAGAGGGTCTTTTACCCCACAGACACACGGAGCAAAACCAGCATGAGGCAGAAGACACACAGTAATGATACAAACATTTAGCTAAATAATGTTTTTAATAATGTCTAATTTAATACTTGTTTAAAACAGTCACTTTAGAAAGTTTGTACTATTTTCTGTTTTATTTTGATAAATAAAAGAATTCATTTTGTTCAATAAACATACTGTTATTAAAAATGTTCATTTTAAAAATACAGAAACCAAAATTATTTTAAAAAAGTAAAGATTCTGAAAGCATTGAAGAAGATCACATAATAATTGAACCTCTGGTGCTCTCCTTATTTGTGAATCACACTCATCGTCCTCACGGTCAAAAGTGACCAGACACCTGTAACGTAACCTATTTTTCAGTAAATCATTCTAATTCTTTTGTTTAATAATATTTTTCTTTTTGCATTTTGAGAGGGTTTTGTGGTAATAATTAATATTTATGCAGTAATTAATATCCATTTTTTTCCCCATAGAAAAAAAAAAAAAAAAAAAAAAAAAAAAAAAGATATATATATATATATATATATATTCCCAATTTATGCAGTATTTCAGGTTAAAGGACTTAACCAGTCCCTTTAAATCCAAAAATTTTTTGAAGGCAGATTAGCGCCATCTGTTGAAGTATAGAAAGAAAGCATGTAATATCATGGTGTAACCACTAGTGCCTGTATAGCTCTCTATAAAGCAGCTTGTGAATTGCCTAGTTGTTTTTAGACATAATTACATATTTTTATTAGGTGGAAGATTTGAATATATATAAGTATACTTTTGTCAAATGTTAGATATTTTTTTTTTTTTTTAGAAATATGATTTGAAGTGTTTGTTGTTGTTAGTTGATTCAGTCAACCTGAACATTGTGTTAGAAAGAGAACACATTTTTGTTGCTTTGTTGAAGCATTTTGTTGCCATTTTTTTTTTTTTTATTCAGAATTTAATAATAATTATATAAAAAAATCATTCATTCAGTCATAACACTTTATGTAAACATTTTTCAGTGAACATGACTATTTTTTGTAAAATGTCAGTGAACGTAACAAAGGGAAGAACCGTAATCAAAAAGAATGCAAAGTCTCTTGTAAACTGGATTTTTTTCTGTATTTCTTTTTTTACTACTTATGCTCGTCACAGAACTCCTGCAAAAACAACAACAAAAAATAATAAGAAAAAATAAGAATGATTGGAACGTGTAAGAAACAAGCCTGAGTTTTCAAGTGCACTACAACCCAAGCTTCTCATTGCTGTTCGATGCAGATTTCCCATTCATTTCCAGTGTCTGTTTTGCAACGCTTGATGTTTTAGTGTCACCCATTATTCTAAATTATTGAAATGATTTTACATACCTTCAAACTTTGCTCTTTCAGCAGTTGTGTGTGTGGTGTGTGGTGTGTGTGTGTGAATGTGATGTGTTTATTTCACAGCATTGATGTTTTATAGTGTCGCTCCTTCACTGCTGTGATCTTTTTCGCATTATGACTGAATTATTGAATGGGTTTCACATATTCTCAAAACTTTGCTCTGTGTTACTGGCACATTGATTCATAGGTGTGTGGAATGTTAGAGCAGTGTTCTCAAACTCAATTCCTGGAGGCCACGCTCTGCACAGTTTGCTCCACCCTAATCAAACACACCTGATCCAGCTGATCAAGGTCTTCAGGATTACTAGAAACTTCCAAGCAGGTGTGAGTTGGAGCTGGTTGGAGCTAAACGGTGCAGAGTTGTGGCCCTCCAGGAACTGAGTTTGAGACCACTGTGTTAGAGTTTAAGTATACGAAACAGTACTCTTCGATCCACGTTATTATACACACTGCACAAATGAAGTAAAAGTTACTAAATACATCTTAACAAAAAACTATACTTCCCACAGCGCGTGACAGTGACGTTTTCATTTACAGTCTGGTAACTAATTTCCACATACATGATGTTTGCTTTTCTCACTACAGTAATTTACAGGTATATGTCGAACCCACCTCATTCGATGTGTGTCCGTTAAATCCGAACCCGTTTTCAAAAGCTCCTCTGCAAGGACCCCTGAATGAGCCCGAGTCAGTGCCTGATTGGAAATCATACCATAAAAAAATAGCTTGTGTACATCAACCATAATGTAAGTCATTTAATATATTTTAAATTATGTATCACATGATACAACCAAAGCATCAGGTGGATTTGCCTGTTTTGAGAGACCATGACTGGAATACGAGATGTAGACAGTAGTGGGAGCATACAGAGTAATAAAGATCTGTTTAAAAATGGAAAGCTTTTACAGTTTTAAATTCCTTTTGTTTCATCACTGTCTCCAATTACCACTGCAAGATCTAAACATTTAATATTTGACAACTGTTTTACGAAAGAAATGTTAAGCTACCAACAGTTGGATTTCCAGTGATGCAAACTACTCTTATCTTATAATTTGATCAAATCACCATTTTGAATTTAAATATTTATATGATTGGCAAGACAAAACATTTTGCATGTTTGACATACAAATAAGAGTGAATGTGTGCATATTTTAAAATAAAATACTTTTTTTTTTTTTAAAATAAAAAGACATCAAGACATGGTGATGGCCTTGCTTTACTTACACACACACACACACACACACACACACAGGCCTATATACAGTCAACTGCAAAATTATTGGCATCATGAAAATGATCTTAAATTAACAGATTTCAAAAACAACCAATGCAATAAATGATATGTTGGGCTTAAATTAAAGGATATTTAAAGCAAAGGATATATAAAGCCATTTCTCCAAACAGTGTGAGGAAGATTTGAAATATTAAAGTGTTTATTTTTATTTTATAACTCTCTTTTCTTGTGTAGTTTTTGAGGGGTGCCAATAATTTCGTAGTTGGCTGTATAGCCTATATAACTTTTTGTTCCCTCTCCAAAATGTGTCAGAGACAGAGTCATTCCAGTTCTCTCAGTGATAAAAGAGTCACTATATGATGAAGGCAGATCTGAATGGAAAGCTTGAATTGCCTTGACAAGTGTATTCTCCATTAATGCCAGATTGGGGCATGTGTCACATTTTTAATGTCAAATCCTCATATTTACCGTCAGACCCAGAGATCGGCTGAATGGATTCGAAAACGGTAAAACTCAACTGTTTAACTCTAGGGAGTTGGAAAACGAGCCTATTTTCAAAAAAGTGGAGTGTTCCTTTAAAGCTGTTGTGTGACAAGGTGTACAGAAAACAAGTTTTTATAAGCTACCGAACTGTAAAAGCCAGCCTTTAAGGAGACAAAAGTGGATACAGGCAATAAGACGTGAAGCATCAGCAGGAAGAATGGGTCAATTTTGGTGGGTGTAGTTCTCATAGTAATATGACGTCACGCTCTGTCTCAATCGCCTGTATCCACTTTTGAGTCCTTAAACGCTCGTTTTTTTGGTTCGACAGCTTATAAAAACTTCTGGGTTTTTGGTTCTGGGTTTTTTAGCTTGTCTTCTGTACACCTTGTCACACAGCAGCTTTTAGACATTGTTCTGTTTTTTGTTATAAGTCAGAAATGACAAGAAGGCAGCCTCATGAAATACAAAGTCAATGGAGACGGTTGGATTATTCCCCCGGTGGGTGTGGTTTTCAGAATATGACGTGGTCAGGATTTACAGGTATCCATTTCAAGGATACTACACATTAGTAAAATGATCCATTTTCATTTCCTTTGTCTACAGATAAACTTTTATTTTAGATTAATTAAAAATAAATATATTAGGCCTATCCATTTCTGATAATCTCAGGTTGCTTTGGTCGCACAGGCTGTTTACACATTTAACTCGTGGCCATGAGAAATAGATGATGTTCCCTCAACATAGTGAAGTCGTGGCCATGAGAAAAAATATGTTCCCTCAACACATGATCTCGAGGACATGACTTTACGTTGCATGGCCACGACATAAGGAACATAATCAAGAAACTTTGCTGCCGTACCATGAGTACAGCAGGCACAATGATATTACGCAGCGTCTCTCACAAATGTCTCCATGGTTGCAAGGCACGCTCCCTGTGCAAACGGCGTCACAGGCGGTGCGTAATATCATTACACCTGCTGCACTCATGGTACGGCAGCAAAGTTCCTTGATTATTACGCCGGAATGAGAGTATAGTTCCTAGCCATAGTGGCCTAGAAAATCGCAACTTTTCATTTTCTGTCGGTCTTAGTACACGATGTAACTACAGAAGAGTCAAGTTTTAAATGGGAAAAATATTGAAACTCTTTGGTCATTTTTGAGCGAGATGCTAACGGTCTAATCAAATTCAATGAACTATGCTAAGCTATGCTAAAAGTGGTACCGCCAGACCCGGAGATCGGCTGAATGGATTCAAAAATGATGTAACTCAACTGTTTAAAGGGTTAGTTCACCCAAAAATGAAAATAATGTCATTAATTACTCACCCTCATGCCGTTCCACACCCGTAAGACCTTCGTTCATCTTTGGAACACAAATTAAGATATTATTGATGAAATCCGATGGCTCAGTGAGGCCTGCATAGGGAACAATGACATTTCCTCTCTCAAGATCCATTAATTTACTAAAAACATATTTAAATCAGTTCATGTGAGTACAGTGGTTCAATATTAATATATAAAGTGACAAGAATATTTTTGGAGCGCCAAAAAAAACAAAATAACAACTTATTTAGTGATGACCAATTTCAAAATACTGCTTCAGGAAGCTTCGGAGCATAAATGAATCAGTGGATGAATCTGATTCATTTTGGATATCTCAAAAACAATGAATTAAATATATCTCCAATTTGATTATGACTAGACTGCCTGCCTGACTCACTTACTGCATGCATCAAGGATATCAAGCATTGGATGTCCTTGAATTTCCTTAAACTAAATAATAACAAAACTGAAATATTAATGTTTGGCTCTGCTACCTCAGTCAAAAGGATGGACCTGTCCTTTGAAATTGACGGGGTTCATGTTAAGCTTCTTCTCTGTCCGTAATCTTGGTGTCTTATTGACTCATCTCTATCATTTGACTCTCACATTTCTTGTCGTCAAAAACTCTTTTTTCCATCTTCGTAATTGCACATCTTCGATTTTCTCTAACTCTAGCTGATGCTGAAATCTTAATTCATGCATTAATCATTCACGTCTGGATTATTGCAACGCTCTATTTCTTGGTCTGCCCAAAAACTCATAGCAAGGTTACAGTATGTTCAAAAACTCAGCAGCAAGAGTTCTCACCTCCACCAGGCGCTCTGCCCACCATTACTCCTCTATTGCATGATCTTCACTGGCTACCTGTGGCATCACGTATTCACTTTAAGTATTGCTCCTAACGTTAAAGCATTAAATGGTCTTGCACCTCCATATCTGTCTGAACTACTCACTCCTACTCACCTGCCCGGTCCCTCAGATCATCTGAGCTTGGTCTTTTGTCCATTCCTCGTTTTCGGCTGTCCAATGTAGTGTGGTAGGTCATTTAGTGTTAATGCTCCTAAATTATGGAATTCGCTACCCCTTGCACTCCGTACGTATCATCTCTGTCTTCTTCAAAACTCAGTTAAAAAACATATCTTTTCAATATGCATTTTGGAATAATGTGGGTATTTGTTCCCTTATGTGTTTGTATTGTGTTTGTGGATGTGCAAATGTATGGTATAGCTCTATGTGAAGCGACCTTGAGCTATGGAAAGGCGCTATATAAATAAAACTTCTTCTTCTTCTTCTTCTTCTAGACAAAACAGGGGAGTTAGAGATATCTCAAATTATAATTTGCACTAGTGGCGATTAAATTAGAGATATCTCTAAGTAGGTTTTGTCTGGTCATAATCAAATTGGAGATATATTTAATTACAATTTCTACTAGTCAAAACTCATTTGTAGATATCTGAAAATATTTTCCAATTGAAGTCAATGGAAGAATATGACTAGTCATAAAAGCATTGTAGATATCTGTAATATATATTACGACTAGTCAAATTAACATTGTAGATATCTTCAATGCTTCAATGATTAACTCACGCAACGTCTGAAAATCTGTCACCTTATTCGATGCGCACCACTTGACGAACAATACACATTTTTCCCTAGCGAACTCGATGAAAGTCTGATGCTGCGTTCACACCAGACGCGACTTGCGCGAATAAATTGCGCTATTCGCGCGTAGTTGGACGCTTGAACATTTTGAGTTTACTCGCTTCATTCGCAACTTACTCGCGCGTGAAAATCCCTTCACAACAGACGCGAATTCGCGTCATGAGAGAGGCTCTCCCGCTCCTTTATGTGTCCCAGACTCTCCCACTGCTTTCTGCACACTTCCTCTGAATAAACACAACTTGTCAGTGGGGAAATAATTGTAAATTACAGCGAATAAGCTCAATTGGTCGTCTTTAGTTGGCTTGTAGTCTTAATATGTATATATATATATAATATATATATATATATATATATATATATATATATATATATATATATATATATAGCTCAAATTGAGTAAAGACCGTTTTTTTACAACTTATCAGATTGTCCGACCTCCTCACTCACTTTCTTTCAAACACGATCCTTTTTATTTCTGTTTCTATAAATGTATGAAGATGTATAGCGACGATGATTTTGTCCTCCATTGTTTCGAATTTCTGCCTCAGCTCGCTACGTCACGTCACTACTAGAGCAAGCTCCTGATTGGTTAACGCGGCGCGGAAATTCGCCAAAGTTCAGATTTTTCAACTTGCTCAATTCGCGCCGCAGGATGTCAATTCGCTTCTTTGCATTGACTTAACATGTAAATCACTCGCGCTTACCGCTTCATTCGCGTCTGGTGTGAACGCACCATGAGCTGAACTCTTCCTACAGTTCCTGAACCGCTGCCTGTATGCTTCAGGTACGAGTTCATATGCTCGCAAAATTGCCACCTTAACAATATCAACTTCGGTAAAGTTGGTTTTATATTCGCACATTCGCACATCCGTATTCAATAGCCTTGTTAATCACACTACATTGGACATTCAGTGGACATTCACAAGTAAATATGCCATTAAAACAATACTACAATATAAAACCAACTTTACCGAAGTCAATATCATAGTCTAAACTGACTTCGGTAAAGTTGGTTTTATATTCGCACATTCGGACTTCCGCTTTCAATAACTTTGTGAATCTGCATTAAAAAAGGCTCATTTAATTTTATTATCGTTACTGACTGTTATGAGCACAAAGTACAACACGATTTTCTGTAGAACTCGACAGCAACAAACACACTTACTTCTATGGAGTGCTGTGACGTCATCGTTAATGAGGAACCATCTACAAAGTGCATGTTTCGAATGACAGCGTGATAAAGACTCACTGTCCATGGTACTTAAGTCTAGTGATGGGACGGTTGATACCGAGGCTTCGAGGCACATATTAATTAATTTAGATGAGATTAGTTTATATTAGATATAACTGATTCAAGACAAGAGTGATTCCGTATGTCACGGACTTCCGAAGCTTTGGTCAAGTGCTTTTTTCAAACCGTAGATCTGTGATTTAGATGATTTAGATATGGTGGGAAACGAGTTTGACCACCAGATGTCGCTAATGCGCACTATGTGGAACTGGAACTGTGTGTGTCCATCAAAAAAGCCTTAGACCTTTGATACTGAACTTCTTCAGTTAATATGACTTCATTAAACACTCTAACATCAAGATGGAAATATCCTTAATGCAGACAATATTTAAGGACATTGACGAAAAATACTTCAAAATACCAGGCTACATACAGCATTTCAGTGTGAATCGGTTCATTGTTCATTTGTACTCGAGTGGGGATCAGCATTCTTGTGCATCATTTGCGAAGTAAGTCTCCTGTGTCCCTCTATCTTGATGCCACTGGTGGTGTGTAGTGTCAAAAATTCCAGAATAGCCAAAACCGGTGTTGTACTATGTGCTCACTCTTCCAGGAAATGCAGATCGAGATGCACCACCACTATTTGTGAAATGCTCTCCAATGAAGCACTTAGTACCACGAATCACATTTTGGCTCATGCAATTCACTTTGCATTTATCAAAGTACACCCAAATAAAAATTCACCAGGTCGAAACTGATTATAGCTGGGCTTTAATACAAAGTGTGATGCTCGCTTTCAACAAAGAGCACATCAGCACTTACCTCAACAGAGCATATGACTTCTGCATGAACAAAAAAACCAGTGGATGAAATGAAGTCATATACTGTACTACACATTTGCTCTGTTCACATCCTGAAGCTGTCAGCAGGCAATCTGTAGGTAAACAGATGACAAAGGACTGAGATACTTTGCCATATATGCTTTCGCAAGACTTCAAAATGCCAGCAACATGATTAATCAAGAAAGGTGTTCCGTGCATTATGTGCCTTGCTCACAACCCAACAAAACACAGACCTCGTCAAAGAAAGTCTGCGTATTTTGGAGATTGTCATTTCAAGATCCAAAGAGGAGCCACTGGAAGAAACTCCCCAATGAAGACTAGGAAATGTGTGAAAGTGAAGACAGAACACATGCAACTACCATCAGTGGCAAATCACCATTCTATGCCTTTTTTCAGCATATTATGAAAGAGATGAAGGAAGAAATTTGATGATGACACAGGGTTGGCAACAGAAGACAACCCATACTTTTGTCCAGGCATCCTCACAGTCCTCTTTGGTATACCTTGCTACTTTCCTCTTTGGAGTGGCTTGCTGTTGGGAGACCTGATGGATGATGTCATGAACAGTACATGGAGATAACAAAGAAACAACCAAAAACAAGAGATGCCAACTGTCACATTGAAAGGTGCTTTGGAATTGTCAAACATTCCATAATGCATAAAGAAAAAAAGTCAAACCAGGGACCTTCATAATAAAAATGCACAAGTCTCTACAAGCGAGGTATACAGAGCATATCATCAAGCTTGAACTTCCTCAAAAGCTTTTGCGGCAACCTGAGGCACCTTTGAACCTTGATCAGTCTCAAGAAACTTGGAAGAAGAAGGAAGAATGTTTCCCATCCACGAAATCCAATTCTTTTCTGTTCACACATAAAATACCTGCTCCCCAAAAGAGGATCAAGAAGGATGGAAGTAGAAACTTCAAGTTCTGATGCATGTCAGCCTCCTTTAGATGGACTCCATGTAGATGAACAGGTAATGAAGTCATTAGAACAAAACTTTAAACTATTAATTGCATATATGAAGGTACGCTATTATTTACTCTATGAACTTCATATCATTACAGATCCAGATGCTATTGAAGAAGAAGAACATACAGAGCTGCTAGTAGCCATGTTCAGTCTCCTAGCCAGGATCTCGAGTTCCTTTTACATCACAGGAATTCAATGCACTGAGGCCACATGAAGTTATTTGGAGAGGTACACATTACAAAACAAAAATCTAAATGCATAATTGTACAATTATATTTGTATGTAACAGTAAATGCTGTCCTCAATGTATGTCAATCAAGTAATGTGATTCAAATTGAAATGCTTTATCATTTTTCATATCAGAGCTGTACTTAATGAGGATGCAAATCTCTACCAGCTAAGCCATGACCCACAGGTGTCATTTTAAATGGCACAAGAGAGCAGATTTGAACAGCAAGGATTTTGAAAAGTGAGTGCAACTACTTATGATATTTAATTTTCACATGTACACTGCACAGACAGATCTTTTAAATTTTGATAAACAGGTCAACTTGAGGCAATATTGATGGGGTCATCACTTTTGTCAATATCACCAAAAATCACTGGAGGTTTGTGGTAAGTAAAAGAGTGCTAATTCCAATGAAGCTACTACTATGCCCATTTAGACATGTTTGATCTTTCAGTGACATTATTTGCTAATTTATTTGTTTCTTTTTATCCAATTTAGTTTGTATATGCTCAGACTGACACCCTTTTCGTGCTTGACTCTCTGAGTGGTACAAATGAAATGCAAGAAGCCGAAAGGCATGCCAAAAATTCGGGTATGTATAGTCTGTTTTAAAAATGTTATTTAGCATGTGTAGATCCAAAACAGTAATAATGGAAACTAAGCAAAGTTCATGTGTTGTAAGATACCATAATCACACACTGCCCCCAAAAGAATTACCCCCAAAAGAGGAGCAATGCGTTAAGTGTGAACGCAAAGAAATACATCACAAAGATGATCAATGCTCAAACTGTGGATACAGACCAAGAGATCCAGTAGATGTGCTCTACGACTGGGTATTGTTATCCAATTTCTGGCTGTGACTTTTCGTTTTAAGTGAAAGCATGTGTTTTCACAACTACTTTAATAATTACAACACTGTGAAATAAATCTAACAATTTCCTATTTTCCTTCCAGGTCAATGTGAAATTTGTCTGAGGTGGTATCGTCTCAACATTAAAGTGCCAGCCCAGAGAACCATGGACTTGTGATTTGTGTCTGTAAGCTATTCAGTTTAGAGGAGCTTATGCTGAAAGTATTCTTACATTGTAAGAAAAATGTATTGCCTATTTGATATGTTATGTAAACGCTTTACACTTTTTTAGTATTTGTATAGGCTCATATTGTTGTGTTGCTTGTGTCCTGCTGGTCTTTTATGTGAAATTTTGGGGAAGAAAATACTTGCATTGGGAGGTTGAAATATTTGTGATATTGGGTAATTTCATAGTTGACTTTTTATTATCTACAAAAACAGTTAAAACACCTAAAATGTTTTTTTTTTTTTTTTTTTTTTCATAAATAGGTGCAAGTGAAGTGATATGAACAATGTAAGGGTTTTCAATAACAACCTCTTTTACTTTAAGAAAGGTGTGTGATTTATGCTCTATGTAAAAAATGACCTTGTCAAAGATCTTTGATTACAGAAGTATTTTACTTTTATTGTAACCAAGGAGATAGCCTCTTCAGGAGACCGCTCCTGCTTTCTGCTATCGTCTCACTATATATACAGGCAAAAGCCCTTCGCCATACATTTTTAGATATCTGAGAAATTTAACATTTACCATGTGACACAATTCTTCAGGTTGAAATATACATTTCCATACATGTAAACAATTCCTAAATTTTCTCATACGCATACTTTTTTTACTAGCAAGCACACACCCTTTCTGCTCTTTGTTCATGTATGATTATATTTGTGGAGTGAGACATGCTATATTATGCTGTATTAAATCAATTTTACTATAAAATCTTCTTCAAAGGCAACTATACATTAGTGTTTTACTTTCTTATTATTTGAACATTATTTGTTTTTATAAAAAAAATTCATAATCATTTATAGTTATGTATGTAGTTGTCATTGATTTATCATTATTATGGTAGTACTTTAAAACATAAATAATACACAGAAACCAAACATAAATGACTGGTTAATCAAACATACTCAAACATACTCATAGTGTTTAATATAGTAATATTGACTGTAAAAGAGTAGTTTGTACCCTTAAAGTCTAATAAAGCTATTTTGTATTGACACACTTCTAAATTGGAAAAAAGCCTATATCAGTGTAAAAGATGTTTACAAATATTTATCTCAATGTAAAGAACATAGTCATGGTGTTTAATATAGTAATATTTACTGTAAAAGTGTAGTTTTATACCCTTAATGTGTAGTAATGCTATTTTTATTGACACACTTCTAAAATTAATATCTTTGGAAAAAAATATGATATCAGTGTAAAAGAAGTTGCAAAATATCTATCTCAATGTAAATAATATAGTCATAGTGTTTAATGTACAAATATTGCCTGGAAAAGGATACTTTGTACCCTTAAACGTAATAAAGCTATTTTGTATTGACACACTTCTAAAATTAATATCTTTGAAAAAAGCATCATATCAGTCTAAAGAAGTTGCAAAATATTTATCTCAATGTAAAGAACACAGTCAGTGTTTAATATAGTAATATTGACTGGAAAAGTATACCCTTAAAGTCTAATAAAGCTATTTTGTATTGACACACTTCTAAAATTAATATCTTTTGAAAAAAACCTCATATCAGTCTAAAAGAAGTTGAAAAATAGTTATCTTAATGTAAAGAACAGTTGAAAAGTGTTTAATGAAGTCATATTAACTGAAAAAGTTTAGTATCAAAGGCTTAAGGCTGTGTTGATGGACACACACAGCTCCAGTTCAATAGCTTTTGAAAACACACTCACAGCCTTTCAAAAGAAGTTGGAAAATATTATACTAATGAAAGAACAAATGAAAAGTGTTTAATGAAGTCATATTAACTGAAAAAGTTCAGTATCAAAGGTCTAAGTCTGTTTTGATGCACACAGACAGTTCCAGTTCAATAGCTTTTGATAACACACTCACAGCCTTTCAAAAGAATTTGGAACTAAGAAGTTTAAAACATAATGACACACAAACAAAACATAAACGCTGGTGATCAAGCTACTTAATACAGGGTTTCAGAGTAAAGTAAACTTGGCCGCATATTCACAGATTCCAATTTCCCGGATCAATAACGTGTGCGCTAAACGCTGTTACTACACAAAAAACACCTCTTTTAAATCGTAGTAACATAGACAAGCAGCAACAGCCTTATTTTCCTCAAAACCAGCTTCATCCGCAGTGGAAAACTGCCACTGATCTCTATACGCACACGGCTAAGAGACAGAATGAAAGGAACCGTCTGCAAAGTCCTACGAAACTCCAAATACTTTAATTAACAGTCAAGAACCTCACTGTAATACAATGTTGGTGATTTCTGTGCAGGATTCCACACCACTCCCCTTCACCACTGGAAAAAAAAGAAAAAAAAAATCACGAACGTAGGCTATATAAAGGTATCTGTCACATCTGAATGATGATCTGGCGTGGAATGATCATAAAATCTAGGCTAGGAGGCAGTTAACAAAATACCGTTTAAAAATACTATTAAAACGTGGTGGAAACATGTGTATCTTTCATTTCCAATGTATATATCGTAATGTATTATCTTGAAAAATATTTGTCAAATGTGTTGAATGTAAAGTCCTCTGAGGAATTCCACCATTCAGTGTGAATTTATCTGAGAATGTTCTTAAATAAGGAAATCTATTCAGTGATTGGTCCATGCCTATGTCGTCTTCCAAAATACCATTTGTGGCACAGCAAAGTGTCGTGAATCATCTCTAAGATGCTGACGCTCTGACACTTAAGATGTAGTTCACTTAAATTATGACTGAGATGCTTCATAAGTAACTTTTAAGCGCAGATTTGAGGCAAGATTTTTTTTCAGCAGTGTTCTTGTGAGTATTGGTCAGAGGCTTGATAAATATGGGTTACCATGATGGTGATTGGTGGTTCCAGTAGTTGGCCACTAAACGTTTAAACGTCGGGTTTATGCTTGGCTGCTGAATCGGTATGTGCCAAAACACATTTGAAGCAATAAACTGAATTGGAAATACATGAGTAGAATTTTGGGTGATTCTATTTTAGATGTCATTAATTATATCTTGTTTTATCAATGAGTTTGAAATATAATAATTAATATGAGCCCTTAATATATTTTATTTACTAATCCGGTGATAGTACAACATGGGTTATAACTGTATTACAGAATTGGATTGAAGGAAAGAGGACTTTAAGGAGAAATATAGATATCAGTAATCAGCATATGAATCTCAACAATGGTGACAATAAACAAAATATTCAGAAAGATAAATTCGACATAAAAGCAAATAAAACAGAACAAATATCACAGCAAACAACTATCGTTTTCGAACAATAGTTAGAAAAAAATATTGTACAATTCAGCTGCATTATTTATTAATAGTGTGATGCATTCTGGGAGGTTTTTTTTGTTTACCATGGTACCCAGCATGCATTGCGGCATGAAACTTTGGTCACCGTTGCTGAGACTCATGGGTTGATTGCAGAGCATGTGAGCGGAGTGGAGAGATTCTCACCGCTCATCGCTCACGGAACTGTTCACCCCCCCGCTCCCCCACTCAAAGCTACATCAGGCCGCTCCGCTCATTATCGCTCAGCGCTCAACGCAGTTTGCTTCGCGCTCCACTCAAATCGCCCCCCGCTCGCTCCAAAAAAGATTCCAAAAGGAACCTTTACTTACTGAAACAATGTCTCCACATTCGTTTTCTTGTACCACATTGTCACTGTTAGTTCGTTTTTTAATAGTACACCTGTATGATTTCTCGTTTTCTTCTTTGAAGTACTTTTTGAACTCCATTATTGAGCCGAGTTTTGAATGAAAATAGTCTGTTGATGACAGTAAAAGACAGATGGATTCTGGGTCAGGCTTGACTGAGCATGCTTCAGACTCGTGGTGAGTGGAGCGAAATTGAAGCGGGAAATAGAGCGACGCTCCGTCCTTTTAAAAATGCCGCTCTGCGCTCCCGCCCGCTCGCTCCCGCTCCACTCCACTCCGCTCACATGCTCTGGTTGATTGTTGATGTGTTCTTGTGTCACCGCAGAAAAGACTCTTTTTTTAATTATTAATATAATCACATGTTGACATTTACATTCAAACTAACACTGGATAGTAAGAAAAACCCACGATTCTAGTATAACCATAATTTCCGATCTTTTATCTTTTCATAACATTACGATTATTCATATACTGCAAACATGTTTGTTAAACAAACTGTCTCAGCAATCAAAGAACACCACTACTTATAACAAAACTTTAGAGACCAACAAATGGAAACATCAATCACCATCACGGTAACCTTAAATGAAAGAAATATAAAAGTTGTGTTAATTATCAATAAGAACTGCTGCAGACGTCTGACAGAAATATGTCAGTGAAGTTAGTAATAAGTGAAGCTGGTAATGCTGTTTGTGGAGTTTCTTTAATCCTCCTCTGCTGAGATATTAAGAGATTTAATGTCTTTTGCCTTCAGTTGATTTCAGGCTGGTCGATTTGTTGCTATAAGTTGCTAAATTACATTGTGATTTCATTGCGTGATGACATCATCACGTAGCCACAAACGCAAATCTCCGTTTTGTGAAGTAGACACATAAAAAATATTTTTGTAATATGTTCAGATTTTGTACTATTTCAATATAGATGTGTTCATAAAAAAAGGATATACAAATAATTTGTAAAAGTCGTAGCCT